>JBBGZY010001006.1:0-123056 GCA_037952925.1 Lithobates clamitans
GACTGGAGAGAGACAGCAGGTATAGGAGAGGAGGACTGGAGAGGAGGACAGCAGTAGAGGAGAGGAGGACTGGAGAGGAGGACAGCAGGTATAGGAGAGGAGGACTGGAGAGGAGGACAGCAGGTATAGGAGAGGAGGACTGGAGAGGAGGACAGCAGGTATAGGAGAGGAGTACTGGAGAGGAGGACAGCAGGTATAGGAGAGGAGTACTGGAGAGGAGGACAGCAGGTATAGGAGAGGAGTACTGGAGAGGAGGACAGCAGGTATAGGAGAGGAGGACTGGAGAGGAGGACAGCAGGTATAGGAGAGGAGGACTGGAAAGGAGGACAGCAGGTATAGGAGAGGAGGACTGGAGAGGAGGACAGCAGGTATAGGAGAGGAGGACTGGAGAGGAGGACAGCAGGTATAGGAGAGGAGGACTGGAGAGGAGGACAGCAGGTATAGGAGAGGAGGACTGGAGAGGAGGACAGCAGGTATAGGAGAGGAGGACTGGAGAGGAGGACAGCAGGTATAGGAGAGGAGGACTGGAGAGGAGGACAGCAGGTATAGGAGAGGAGTACTGGAGAGGAGGACAGCAGGTATAGGAGAGGAGTACTGGAGAGGAGGACAGCAGGTATAGGAGAGGAGTACTGGAGAGGAGGACAGCAGGTATAGGAGAGGAGTACTGGAGAGGAGGACAGCAGGTATAGGAGAGGAGGACTGGAGAGGAGGACAGCAGGTATAGGAGAGGAGGACTGGAGAGGAGGACAGCAGGTATAGGAGAGGAGTACTGGAGAGGAGGACAGCAGGTATAGGAGAGGAGGACTGGAGAGGAGGACAGCAGGTATAGGAGAGGAGTACTGGAGAGGAGGACAGCAGTATAGGAGAGGAGTACTGGAGAGGAGGACAGCAGGTATAGGAGAGGAGTACTGGAGAGGAGGACAGCAGGTATAGGAGAGGAGTACTGGAGAGGAGGACAGCAGGTATAGGAGAGGAGTACTGGAGAGGAGGACAGCAGGTATAGGAGAGGAGTACTGGAGAGGAGGACAGCAGGTATAGGAGAGGAGTACTGGAGAGGAGGACAGCAGGTATAGGAGAGGAGTACTGGAGAGGAGGACAGCAGGTATAGGAGAGGAGTACTGGAGAGGAGGACAGCAGGTATAGGAGAGGAGGACTGGAGAGGAGGACAGCAGGTATAGGAGAGGAGTACTGGAGAGGAGGACAGCAGGTATAGGAGAGGAGTACTGGAGAGGAGGACAGCAGGTATAGGAGAGGAGTACTGGAGAGGAGGACAGCAGGTATAGGAGAGGAGTACCTGTATAAGACAGTGTGCTGCAATCACCCCCTCCCCCCATACTGATCCGACCCCCAATATCATCTCCATTCCACCCGACCCCCCCTCACTATCACCCTGTTATCCGGTGTCTTACCCGGTATTCCCCGGTGCTGTGCCGTTCTCTCTCCAACCTGCTACACATACATCTGTACAAGTCAAGATGCATGTGTCTGTCCCACTCAACCC
This sequence comes from Lithobates clamitans, assembly GCA_037952925.1. Classification (NCBI taxonomy): domain Eukaryota; kingdom Metazoa; phylum Chordata; class Amphibia; order Anura; family Ranidae; genus Lithobates; species Lithobates clamitans. Next base: position 1,502 of record JBBGZY010001006.1, read on the forward strand.
CGCCCCTTCCCATCCGTCACAATATGCCTACCCCGCCCCTTCCATCCTTCACAATATGCCTACCCCGCCCCTTCCATCCTTCACAATATGCCTAGCCCCTCCCCTCCCTCCGCAAAATATGCCTAGCCCCGCCTTTCTCCGGCATCACGTGTCTGTACCGTCTGCCCCTCCCCGTCCCCTCCCCATCTCCGCATTAACCACTTCAGGGTTTTCCCCCTTCCTGACCAGGGGACTTTGTTACAATTTGGCACTGCGTCGCTATAACTGAAGTGGTTTTCCCCCTTCCTGACCAGGGGACTTTGTTACAATTTGGCACTGCGTCGCTATAACTGCTAATTGCGCGGTCATGCAATGCTGTACCCAAACGAAAATTTGCGTCCTTTTCTTCCCACAATAGAGCTTTCTTTTGATGGTATTTGATCACCTCTGCGGTTTTTATTTTTTGCGCTATAAACGGAAAAGACCGAAAATTTTGAAGAAAAATGATATTTTCTACTTTTTTTTTTTTTTTTTTTTTAATTGGAAAACCAACTTTATTGAAAAAATATATGCTTGGTACATGAAAAATAATATAAGCCAACATGGCCAAATCAGCAGTACATAGATGAGCACATTGAGTTATCTACATAATATAGGGTGAGATATCCGCCGGACATGAAGCCAATATTTTCTACTTTTTGTTCTAAAAAAAAATCCAATAAACTCAATTTTAGTCATACATTTAGGCCAAAATGTATTCGGCCACATGTCTTTGGTAAAAAAAAAATGTCAATAAGCGTATATTTATTGGTTTGCACAAAAGTTATAGCGTCTACAAACTAGGGTACATTTTCTGGAATTTACACAGCTTTTAGTTTATGACTGCCTATGTCATTTCTTGAGGTGCTAAAATGGCAGGGCAGTACAAACCCCCCAAATGACCCCATTTTGGAAAGTAGAAACCCCAAGGAAATTGCTGAGAGGCATGTTGAACCCATTGAATATTAATTTTTTTTGTCCCAAGTGATTGAATAATGACAAAAAAAAAAAATTACAAAAAGTTGTCAATTCAGTTGCCTCTCCTGAGTGTGGGGATACCACATGTGTGGGACTTTTTGGGAGCCTAGCCGCGCACGGGACCCCGAAAACCAAGCACCGCCTTCAGGATTTCTAAGGGTGTAAATTTTTATTTCACTCTTCACTGCCTATCACAGTTTCGGAGGCCATGGAATGCCCAGATGGCACAAAACCCCCCCCCCCCCAAATGACCCCATTTTGGAAAGTAGACACCCCAAGCTATTTGCTGAGAGGCATGGTGAGTATTTTGCAGCTCTCATTTGTTTTTAAATAATAAGGAAAGACAAGAGAAATTTTTTTTATTTTTTTTCAAAACTTTGTGACAAAAAGTGAGGTCTGCAAAATACTCACCATACCTCTCAGCAAATAGCTTGGGGTGTCTACTTTCCAAAATGGGGTCATTTTGGGGGGTTTGTGCCACCTGGGCATTCCATGGCCTCCGAAACTGTGATAGGCAGTGAGGAGTGAAATCAAAAATTTTCACCCTTAGAAATCCTGAAGGCGGTGCTTGGTTTTCGGGGTTCCGTACGCGGCTAGGCTCCCAAAAAGTCTCACACATGTGGTATCCCCGTACTCAGGAGAAGGAACAGAATGTATTTTGGGGTGTAATTCCACAAAGGCCCATGGCATGTTTGAGCAATATATCATTTAGTGGCAACTTTTTGGAATTTTTTTTTTTTTGTCATTATTCAATCACTTGGGACAAAAAAAATGAATATTTAATGGGCTCAACATGCCTCTCAGCAATTTCCTTGGGGTGTCTACTTTCCAAAATGGGGTCATTTGTGGGGGTTTGTACTGCCCTGTCATTTTAGCACCTCAAGAAATGACATAGGCAGTCATAAACTAAAAGCTGTGTAAATTCCAGAAAATGTGTCACGCCTATATCCGCGCTTGCTGCAGACACAACATCTTTTTTGGGGGGTTTGTTGGGTAGGGGTACTCGGGAGGACATAAAAATGCCTCTCATGCCGCCGACTGCATTTGGTTGGGGATGTGAATGGGGGAAGTACGGGTGCTGCAGAAGCGGTGGGTTCCCAATTAGGATTGGCGAATGCAGCAGGAAGGGCACTATGGGCACGACGGGCCTGTGTTTGTCTTCTTCTTAGTGGCAGCGGGACACTACTTGTGCTTGCCGCCTCACCAGCTTCAACTGCACTTATGGGACTCGCCACGTCACCAAGTGTTACTGCAGTGCTGGTTTGACTACGACCGGGGTGTACTAGGCCGCTGGTGCTTGTCAGTTCACCAAAACGCTACCAAAAAAACTTTTAGCGATCGCAGGGATCAGGCCTGACTCTGCGAACGCTGCAGTTATGCGTTTAGTGTTTTCTAAGTGACAGTGATCGATCGATACTGCATTTGGGTGGGCTGGGCGGAGGGGCAAAACGCAGGTCCTAGCAGGTATCTGGGCTGATCCCGCTAACACTGCGTTTTTGGGAACCCTAAACTGCTGGGGACGCTAGTATAGATCTCTTGGATCAGATATTGATCCGATCAGATACTATACCACTAAGGGAGGCGTATGCTGCGTGCGTTGGTCTTAGCGGTACTGGCGCTAATCTGACGCTGCCTGGGGCGACGCATATCACCGCCGGGCGATTAGGGGGCTAAACCTTTATTCGGTAATAAACGGCGGGTGCCCTGACACTATAAAAAATAAACTAACCAGCGTCACCCGTAACGGTTATACGGTGATCAGTGGTGAAAGGGTTAACTAGGGGGCATTCAAGGGGTTAAAACATTTATTAGGTAGTATATGGGGGTCCCTGTCGCTATAAAACGCTGACGGCGAACCTAAATATTGACGTCCCTAACTAGCGTGACCAGCGACACTAATACAGCGATCAGAAAAATGATCGCTTAGTGACACTGGTGACAGGGGGTGATCAAGGGGTTAAAACTTTATTAGGGGGGGTTAGGGGGGTACCCTAGACCTACAGGGGGCTAACCCTAACTGTCCTAACACTTCTAACTGTCACAAACTGACACCATGCAGTAATCAGGAAAAAAAAAAAAAAAAAACACTGCTTGGTGTCAGTGTGACAGGGGGGGGTGATTGGGGGGTGATCGGGGGTGTAAAGTGTGCCTGGCATGTTCTACTGTGTGTGTGTGTTGTGCACTCACATGTCTTCTCTCCTCGGTGCCGGAACGGAAACTGCCGAGCCGAGGAGAGATTACATCACATCCTCTGCCTGTGTGTACTACACAGAGGCTGGGGATGATTGTCATTGGCTGGGAGCGATCGCGAGGGGGGGGCCACGATCGGATGGCCTCCCCCTCATCTCTGAACGCTTCCAGTCACAACCCAACCGCCGCTGGCACCGGGGGGGGGGGTCCGATGGGACCCCCCGCCCGCGGGAAGGCAATCACGTACCATGTACTTGATTTTGCCTGCCCGTGCCATATGCGTGAGGCGGTTGGCAAGTGGTTAATGGTAGGGTTATCACCTTCTCAAACATGACTTGGGGAAGGATGACGGATGAAGACTGCAGGGAAAACTTACCACAACTGTGTGGGGGACGGAGCTCTACTGCTCAGTAAACGGCAAGGTCTCCTCCCACTTATCCCCAATGCCCCTCCTCTCCTCCCACTTATCCCCAATGCCCCTCCTCTCCTCCCACTTATCCCCAATGCCCCTCCTCTCCTCCCACTTATCTCCAATGTCCCTCCTCTCCCCCCACTTATCTCCAATGTCCCTCCTCTCCTCCCCCCACTTATCTCCAACGTCCCTCCTCTCCCCCCACTTATCTCCAACGTCCCTCCTCTCCCCCCACTTATCTCCAACGTCCCTCCTCTCCCCCCACTTATCTCCAACGCCCCTCCTCTCCCCCCACTTATCTCCAACGCCCCTCCTCTCCCCCCACTTATCTCCAACGCCCCTCCTCTCCCCCCACTTATCTCCAACGTCCCTCCTCTCCCCCCACTTATCTCCAACGCCCCTCCTCTCCCCCCACTTATCTCCAACGCCCCTCCTCTCCCCCCACTTATCTCCAACGTCCCTCCTCTCCCCCCACTTATCTCCAACGTCCCTCCTCTCCCCCCACTTATCTCCAACGTCCCTCCTCTCCCCCCACTTATCTCCAACGTCCCTCCTCTCCCCTCACTTATCTCCAACGTCCCTCCTCTCCCCCCACTTATCTCCAACGTCCCTCCTCTCCCCCCACTTATCTCCAACGTCCCTCCTCTCCCCCCACTTATCTCCAACGTCCCTCCTCTCCCCCCACTTATCTCCAACGTCCCTCCTCTCCCCCCACTTATCTCCAACGTCCCTCCTCTCCCCCCACTTATCTCCAACGTCCCTCCTCTCCCCCCACTTATCTCCAACGTCCCTCCTCTCCCCCCACTTATCTCCAATGTCCCTCCTCTCCCCCCACTTATCTCCAATGTCCCTCCTCTCCCCCCACTTATCTCCAATGTCCCTCCTCTCCCCCCACTTATCTCCAATGTCCCTCCTCTCCCCCCACTTATCTCCAATGTCCCTCCTCTCCCCCCACTTATCTCCAATGTCCCTCCTCTCCCCCCACTTATCTCCAATGTCCCTCCTCTCCTCCCACTTATCCCCAATACCCCTCTAGTCCCACCACTTATCCCTAATGTCCCCCCTCTTCTTCTACTTATTCCCCAATGTCCCGCTTCTCTCACTTATCCCCAATGTTCTAACTCTCCTTCAAGTTAGAAATTAGCACATTGCCCCATAAACTTGGCACCAATGTCATTCCCTATCCCCTCTCTTTGCACCAATGCCTCCTCTCTCCACTTAACATTGCATTCCTACTGTAAGTTGTAGTTGCTTTTCTGTAGCAGCTCCTCTCTCTGATACTATGTAGGTGGCAAAGAGAAGACTTGGGAGTGGGAGGAAAGCTGTGTACTAGAAGGGGGGTTGTAAACTGTCCTGTGAGATATGCATTCTTGAGCCCTGCAATTTGTACGTAGCACAGTCATGAACTCTGCAATCTGTATGCAGTGCACTCCTGAACTCTGCTCTCTCTGCATAGGGCACTCCTGAACTCTGCTCTCTCTGCATAGTGCACTCCTGAACTCTGCTCTCTCTGCATAGGGCACTCCTGAACTCTGCTCTCTCTGCATAGGGCACTCCTGAACTCTGCTCTCTCTGCATAGGGCACTCCTGAACTCTGCTCTCTCTGCATAGGGCACTCCTGAACTCTGCTCTCTCTGCATAGGGCACTCCTGAACTCTGCTCTCTCTGCATAGGGCACTCCTGAACTCTGCTCTCTCTGCATAGGGCACTCCTGAACTCTGCTCTCTCTGCATAGGGCACTCCTGAACTCTGCTCTCTCTGCATAGGGCACTCCTGAACTCTGCTCTCTCTGCATAGGGCACTCCTGAACTCTGCTCTCTCTGCATAGGGCACTCCTGAACTCTGCTCTCTCTGCATAGGGCACTCCTGAACTCTGCTCTCTCTGCATAGGGCACTCCTGAACTCTGCTCTCTCTGCATAGGGCACTCCTGAACTCTGCTCTCTCTGCATAGGGCACTCCTGAACTCTGCTCTCTCTGCATAGGGCACTCCTGAACTCTGCTCTCTCTGCATAGGGCACTCCTGAACTCTGCTCTCTCTGCATAGGGCACTCCTGAACTCTGCTCTCTCTGCATAGGGCACTCCTGAACTCTGCTCTCTCTGCATAGCGCACTCCTGAACTCTGCTCTCTCTGCATAGGGCACTCCTGAACTCTGCTCTCTCTGCATAGGGCACTCCTGAACTCTGCTCTCTCTGCATAGGGCACTCCTGAACTCTGCTCTCTCTGCATAGGGCACTCCTGAACTCTGCTCTCTCTGCATAGGGCACTCCTGAACTCTGCTCTCTCTGCATAGGGCACTCCTGAACTCTGCTCTCTCTGCATAGGGCACTCCTGAACTCTGCTCTCTCTGCATAGCGCACTCCTGAACTCTGCTCTCTCTGCATAGCGCACTCCTGAACTCTGCTCTCTCTGCATAGGGCACTCCTGAACTCTGCTCTCTCTGCATAGGGCACTCCTGAACTCTGCTCTCTCTGCATAGGGCACTCCTGAACTCTGCTCTCTCTGCATAGGGCACTCCTGAACTCTGCTCTCTCTGCATAGGGCACTCCTGAACTCTGCTCTCTCTGCATAGGGCACTCCTGAACTCTGCTCTCTCTGCATAGGGCACTCCTGAACTCTGCTCTCTCTGCATAGGGCACTCCTGAACTCTGCTCTCTCTGCATAGGGCACTCCTGAACTCTGCTCTCTCTGCATAGGGCACTCCTGAACTCTGCTCTCTATATGTAGTACAATCTTGATCTTTGCATTTTGTATATAGCACACTCCTGATCTTTGCATTCTGTATGTAGCAAACTCCTGAACTCTGCACTCTGTGCAGAATGTACAAATGGTATTTAACAATGCCCTAAAAGACTCTCCCACTGTTAGGAGGTGGTGGCATGGTTAAGTTCCTGCACCTATTATCTAAGAAAAATAGCCCCGCCTTTAGTATGTCTGCAGTCTCTGACCGTCTCCTGTATCATGTCTGCAGTCTCTGACTGTCTCCTGTATCATGTCTGCAGTCTCTGACTGTCTCCTGTATCATGTCTGCAGTCTCTGACTGTCTCCTGTATCATGTCTGCAGTCTCTGACTGTCTCCTGTATCATGTCTGCAGTCTCTGATCGTCTCTTGTATCATGTCTAGCACTAAATATTATGCACAACCCTTAGGTCGGGGTTGTTATTGGCTGCCTACTCGGCTATATATGTGCTTCTGGTTATATACAACCTGAGCATCTGATTGGTTACCTGCAGCCTTTTATTATTGGTTGATGATGAGAAGATATCTCTTTGACTACTGTAGTAAGAGATATCTCAGATCTCAGTTCTAACCAGTGATAAAGGGCTGCAGGCAGCCAATCAGAGGCTCAGGATGTGAGTGTAGGAACCCTTTGCGTTTCGACAGCCACAGCACGTAAGCAGCAGCAGAGCAGTGGCCTGGGCCCCCATTCTTAGGTGCTCAAAGTCCACAGGTTAGGGGGGCACAAATTACTTGCCTTGCCCCGGGTGCTGACAGCCCACGCTACGCCACTGCTCTGTACTGATAATGTGTTTGTGTGGGGAGTTTACCCCTCTGATTGTCCAGACTCACATGACTGACACAGGGATAAAGTGGTTGTAAACCCTTACAGACCACTTTATAGTACAGGTAAGGCTATAATAAGACTTACCTGCAGCTACCCTTGATATCTCTTAAACCTGCCCGCTATAGGAGATATCCTCTGTATCAGCTGATGTCATGGGCACATGTGCACTGAAGCAATGGCACATACACGCCGTTTGCTTCAGTCTGTGTGCCGTTACCAGGGCCGGACTTGCCATTGGGCTTGACTGGGCTTCAGCCCATGGGCCCCGCCCATTTCAAAAGCGGCCGAGAGCCGCTGAGATACACAGGACATCCGGCTCTGTATCTCGGCGGCGCCATTTTTAAACTGAAAGGCTGCAATGACACTGACAAGGCTGCATTGATGGGCATTTAAATGTAAGGTTTTTTCCTTAACCACCTCAATACTGGGCATTTTCGCCCCCTTCCTGCCCAGGCCATTTTTCAGCTTTCAGCGCTGTCGCACTTTGAATGACAATTGCGCGGTCATACAACACTGTACTCAAATGAAATTGTTATCATTTTTTCCCCACAAATAGAGCTTTCTTTTGGTGGTATTTGATCACCTCTGCGGTTTTTATTTTTTGCGCTATAAACAAAAGAAGAGTGACAAGTTTTAAAAATAACACAATCATTTTTACCTTTTGCGATAATAAATATCCAATTTTTTTTTTCTTTAAAACACATTTTTTTCTCAGTTTAGGCCGATATGTATTCTTGTACATATTTTTGGTAAAAAAAAAAAATCGCAATAAGCGTATATAGATTGGTAACAAAAGTTATAGCGTCTACAAAATAGGGGATAGTTTTATAACCTTTTTATTTTTTTAAATTTTTTTACTAGTAATGGCAGCGATCTGCAATTTTTATCGTGACTGCGATATTGCGGTGGACACATCGGACACTTTTGACACATATTTGGGACCATTCACATTTATACAGCGATCCGTGCTATAAAAATGCATTGATTACTGTATAAATGTGACAGGCAGTGAAGGGGTTAACACTAGGTGGTGATTGAGGGGTTAACTGTGTTGCTAGGGAGTGAACTGTAGGGGGCGGGGACTCACTAGGGGAGGAGACAGATCGGTGTTCCGCTGTACTGGGAACATACCATCGGTCTCCTCTCCTCTGACAGGACCGTGGATCTGTGTGTTTACACACACAGATCCACGGTCCTGCTGTGTTACCGGTAATCGCGGGTGCCCAGCGGTCATCGCGGCCGCCGGGCACGCGCACCAGGTGCCTAGTGACACGGCGGGCGCACGCGATCGCCGGCGGCGCGCGTGCGCCCCCTGGTGGCTTAGGAAAGCGAGGACGTCATATGACGCCCACCCGCAACGAGAGCTGCGCCGCCTGGCCGTCGGTCGGCAGGCAGTTAAACTTCCCTCCTAAACTTGGGCTGTGTGTTATATGCCGGCGCGTGTTATACGCCGATAAATACGGTAATTATCATTTTATCCATTTTTATTGCTTTTATTAATCGTGGACCCAGGACAAATACCAGTACAGTATCCCCCACTTATACGCTTATATATTATCTACTTTTGTGAGTAGCCATTTGGCTGTTTTGTCCAATTAAACAGAAGTTCTTTAATACTGCACTGAGTCTGGCGCACCTTGTCCTTTTCTATTTCTGTTTTATAGAGCTGTGCATATGTATAGAAGGTAGGGCCCGAAAGTGACTCAAACTCAGGGGCCCCCACCACCCTAAGTTCTGCCTGGCCGTTACTGGCAAGACCTCCTGCGCGCATGTGTGGGATTGACATCACGGCTCCAGGCCAATCGCAGCGCCGGAGCCGCGATACCCGGAAGTAACCCCCCGGGAGTGATGTCGCCGTCCGGTGCTGTGTACGGGCACCGCAGCAAGGGCTTCAATCTCAGGTGCACTTCAAAGTATTCAGATCGCTGTTTTCGGCGATTCTGAATATTGTATATTTTTTTAAAAACCGGCGCCATTGGCACCCGAGGAAACGGGAAGTGACGTTATGTCGTTGCTTCCTTGTTTACATTCAGGAGACAGGCACGAAGCCATTTACGGCTTCGTGCCAGTCTGTCCCTAGCCGCCGGAGGTGGCAGATTGTCGATTGGGCCCCCGGGGGCCCGGTAAGAGCGGCGGGAGGGGGGGCGTCCCCTCTCACTCCTCTGGTATAACAGCCGAGCGGCTTTTAGCCAGACCGGTTGTTATCCCTAGAAAGCTGATTGCCGGCTCTAAAAAAACTGTACCAGGAGGATGCCTGCAAACGAAGCCCTCGTCATCCCCGCTGGAGGCCGCATCCACCTTCGCCTGCCTTCCTTCCGGGGCCTCGGACTCCAGCTGTGTGATTGGCCGGAGCGGCGTGACGCCGGTCACAGCACACGGTTCTGAAGAAACGGCACAGGTGGCCATTCATTCAGAGAGCATGCACCAATGACATCATCGGCACAGTATACAGTAAATATCTCCTAAACGGTGCACATTTAGGAGATAGTTACAGTACCGAGAGGTAAGTCTCATTCTAGGCACAGACAGAGGGAAGTTTACTTCTTCACTAACCACTTAATGACCAGCCGCCATCGTCATATGTCGGTACTTTGACGTGCAATACACATATCTGCCATAACAACGTTATTTCCCTAAACGGCGGGCGGTCGGCTTTCAGATATAAGTGGTCTCCGCAGTGGATTCCCCGCAAGATCACTTTTTTCGGCGGTGGGAGAGGTGCCCCCCTTCCACCGCGTTCCGGTCATCTCGGTCAGACGATCGGATCCTTTCCCCTGGGAGACTGGATGACATATCATTGGATTACAGAACCGACATCAAACATCACTTCCACCCAATGTGCTTAAAAAGGGGAATTTATTTATTTATTTTTTAATTGCATTTTAGTGTAAATATGAGATCTGAGGTCATTTTGACCCCACATCTCATATTTAAGAGGCCCTGTCATGCTTTTATTCTATTACAAGGGATGTTTACATTCCTTATAATAGGAATAAAAGTGACCCAAAATGTTGTTTTTTTTTTTAAAAGGACAGTGTAAAAATTAAAAAAAATTGTATTTTTTTTTACTTTTTAAGCGCTCCGTCCCACCGAGCTCGCACACGGAAGTGAACGCATATGTAAGTAGCGCCCACATATGAAAACGATGTTCAAACAACATGTGAGGTATCGCCGCGATCGTTAAAGAGAACAATAATTCTAGCCCTAGACCTCCTCTGTAACTAAAAACTGGTAATCTGTAGAAATTTTTAAGCGTCACCAATGGTGATTTTTAAGTGCCAAAGTTTGTTGCCACTCCAGGAGCGGGCGCAATTTTGAAGCGTGACCTGTTGGGTATCGGTTTACTCGGCGTAACGTTATCCTTCACAATATAGAAAATTGGGACAATGTTACTGTTGTCTTATTTAATTCAAAAAAGTGTATATTCTTTCCAAAAAAACTTTGCTTGTAAGACCGCTTCACAAATACGGTGTGACAAAGTATTGCAATGACCGCCATTTTATTCTCCAGGGTGTCTGAAAATATATATATATATATAATGTTTGGGGGTTCTAAGTAATTTTCTGGCAAAAAATTTTTTTTTACTTGTAAACAACAAATCTCAAAAAGAGGCTCGGTCCAGAAATGGTTAAATGAATGGTCATAAATTACCTTTACATCATCTGGACATACAGAGTGCTGGGGGCTGCTCATCTAGATCAGGAGGAGGTTCTCTGAGTAGTACTTTTGTATTATGTATTGTTGTATATATTAGATAAGCACAATAGTTAGTCATGTTTACAATATAAAAAAAAAACTATCTGACCCCATCTCAGCCCCCTACTCCTCCCAAACCACTTCATACATCCAGCTGACGGACATCACTCGGACCCTTATCTTCCCAACATCACTCCCTGGTCACCCCGCAGACTGCAACTAAAAGAAATTGGGGGGCCCAGGCCTAAAGCTGTGTAAGGGGCCCCAAAATTTCTGATGGATGCCCTGCTGATGAGATGGCACTGATGAGGCAAGACTGGTGGGTATTGATGAGATGGCACTAATATGCTGCACTGATGGGAACTTAACGGTGGCACTCAGTGGCGGAAGTATAGGGGTCGCTGAGGTCGCCATGGCGACTGGGCCCCATGCTGCAGGGGGCCCTTGAGGGCCCCCTGTTTATCTTGTAAGGATGAGCGGCTGAGATCGATCTCCCCATCGTCAGCCGAACTGTAATCGGCACTGTGCGGGGAGCTTGTCACTCCGATCTAAAGTGAAAGCAGTGTGTGCTGTGCTCTTTGTCTCCCCCTATAGTGCAGTACCCGGCAGGAAGAGGTGAGGTAAAGCACTGCCGTTTTTGAAAAGGCTTTCTGTATATGTGTGTTCATATGTGTGTGTGTGTGTGTTCATGTATGTGTGTTCATGTATGTTTATATGTGTGTTCATGTATGTGTGTTCATGTATGTGTGTTCATGTGCGTATTTATATATGTTTTTATGTGTGTATATACAGTATATATGTGTGTGTGTATATTATGTGTGTGTTTAGATGCAGTGGTGGCCCATGCATTAAGGGCACACGGGCGCCGCCCCCTCTCTCCAGCCACCCCTCTATCACCAATAGATAGATTCATGCATTGCATGAATCTATCTATGGCCGCCGCTGCCACCCCCTATTCAGGCGCCCAGCCCATTTTTGGGCGCAGGGAACCTGAATTACAGCGGCGGGGGGTGTTTTTGAAGCACCAGATTAGAGCCATAGGCTCTAATAGGCATCAAAAAAGGTGACCTCACAGGTCACTCAGCTGTGTTAGAAAAGCGAATGACTATTCGCTCTACTAACACTAAACTGCCTCTCCGCCAATCAGGTGCTCGGATCTGTTACCCATCACCTGATTGGCTGAAACGACAGGCACCGCTATTGGACCCCTTTCAGGAGGAGAGGACGGGAGATGAGGACAGCAGGAGACGCATGGAGGACCCCACTCGTCGCAGTCACCCGCTGCCCCCACCCCAAGACAGGGTAAGTGCCGGTGAGCGGTCGGGGGTCACACTGGGGGCATTTGATGGGCACACTGGCAGCATTTGGGCACAGTGGCTGCAATTGATGGAACACTGGCAGCATTTAATGGGCACAGTGGCAGCGTTTGATGGGCATTGTGGCAGCGTTTGGCACGGTGGCTTTACTGTAATCAGGGCACTAATGATCAGTGTCCTGATTACCTGTCCTGGTCTCCCCTGCGAGGAGATGCTGCTGATCGGCTCTCCTCACCACACAGTCTGTCAGTGTGAGGCGAGGAGAGATTATAAACGGCACTTCCCCTTTTCCATGTGACCGGCTGTGATTGGACACAGCCGATCACATGGTTGAAGAGCCGCATCATTGGCTCTTTACCGAGATCAGGGTCGCGCCGTATCCTAGGGACACCTAGCGGCCCAATCACCGCGCTGCGCCCCCCCCACAGGAGCGCCCGTTCTAGGGCACCATCATATGACATCCTCCCAGAACGAGAGGCGCACCGCTCCTCCACCATTTGACGCTGGGCGGGCAGCAAGTAGTTAAAGCTGAACTAAGCTTTATCTGACCACCACAAACTGAAGAGACTATTCACACAGCCAACTCTCCCCTTCATCTATTTCTCCATGCTTTATTTTGTTGAGAAATAACTTTGAAGAACTCCCCACCAGCATTTCTGGCTGTGGCCACCTTGAGTAAGGGGAATGATTCATGTAATATTTACTTACTGGAATTCACCTGTCCTTAGCTCAGGCATGCAGGAGGGCGTGCTTAGGTGAGAAAGTCCCTCCTCCCGATAAAATAAAGAAAGAAATGCCCATGAAGACTCCTGGGATGTATGACATCATTTTGGCTTAGGCCAGAATCCAGGAAGTAACTAAAGAAATGGTAAAGGTCAACACAAGTAAATATAATACAGGAATACCTTGGATTACGAGCATAATTACTTCCAGAAGAATGCTTGTAATCCAAAGCAATCGTATATCAAAGCGTGTTTCTCCATAGGAATAAATGGAAAGCCAGATAATGCGTTCCAGTGCCACTGCTGGTGTGTGCAGTACCGCATGTGGCCAGAGGTGCGGGGGTGCTGGAGACACTTGGAAACACTCAGAGAGTACTTGAAGACGAGTGTCTCCGAGCGTCACCGGCGCCCCCACACCTCTGTCCACATGCGGTACTGCACACCCCAGGGGCTTGTAAATCGTGTTGGGATTTAAAAAAAAAAAACTCGTATTGCAAAACACTTGTAAACCATGTTATTCGCAATCCGAGGTATTACTGTTTACCTTCCTATCTATTTACTAAGACCAGAGCATAAGGATTAGTCGTAGTTAATGACTGAGCGAGTTTAGTTTTCACTTTCATTTTAGAGCTTTTTTCGTCTGTCCTTTTTGGAGAATATTGTTTATTGACTGACACAACTCAGCCCCATCTATGTCTGAGAGTACAGGAAGATGGCGGACGTTGGGATCCACCACCATTTCTACTCAGAGGAAAGTCCCCCCCCCCCCCCCCGTGTGATCTGTGAGCGGTCATAGCCGAAGTGTTGTATGCTGGTCTATGTACAGATGGGGGGGTAACTATTTTTAGTGGAGGACATCCAGCATTTCCACCTTTCTTGCCTGGGTGAGAATGATGCCCCCTGGTGTCGGGGTCTTGTTAAAGCTGAACTCCGGACTTCCTGAAAAAATTACCCCTTAACCGCTTCCCGACCGGCGCACAACGATGTACGTCGGCAGAATGGCACGGCTGGGCAAATGGGCGTACAGGTACGTCCATTTGAATTTCCCGCAGTGTCATTGCGTGCGCGCCGGCCGGGAGCTCCGCGAGTTGGGTCGTGGGTCCCGCGTACTCGATCGCCGCGGGGATACCCGCAATCGTCTCACGGAGAGCAGGAATGGGGAGATGCTGATGTAAACAACATCTCCCCGTTCTGCCTAGTGACACTGTCACTGATCTCTGCCCCCTGTCATCGGAGCAGAGATCAGTGTGCTGACACACACAGCCCCTCCCCCCCACAGTTAGAAACACCTCCCTAGTACTGATTTAACCCCTCCCCGCCCCCTAGTGGTTAACCCCTTCACTGCCATTTACACAGTAATCAGTGCATTTTTATAGCACTGATTTCTGTATAAATGACAATGGTCCCAAAAATGTGTCAAAAATGTCCGACGTGTCCGCCATAATGTCACAGTCACAATAAAAATCGCTGATCACCGCCATTACTAGTATAAAAAAAATTATTAATAAAAATGCCATAAAACTATCCCCTATTTTGTAGACGCTATAACTTTTGCGCAAACCGATCAATAAACGCTTATTGCGATTTTTTTTTTTTTTTTTTTACCAAAAATATGTAGAATACGTATCGGCCTAAACTGAGGAAAAAAAATGTTTTTTTATATATTTTTGGGGGATATTTATTAAAGCAAAAAGTAAAAAATAATGCGTTTTTTTTTTTCAAAATTGTCGCTCTTATTTTGTTTATAGCGCAAAAACTAAAAACCGCAGAGGTGATCAAATACCACCAAAAGAAAGCTCTATTTGTGGGGAAAAAAGGACGTCAATTTAGTTTGAGAGCCACGTCGCACGACCACGCAATTGTCAGTTAAAGCGACGCAGTGCCGAATCGCAAAAAGTGCTCTGGTCAGGAAGGGGAGTAAATTCTTCCGGGGCTGAAGCGGCTAAGTGGTCCACCCCCCTGCACTGCAAGGGTTAAATGCTCTTTAAAGTCAAATTCTATCTTGACAATAACTGTCTAAGAATGTTCCTTCCCCTCCCCCTATTCTGTTTCTAGAGTTAGTGGCGGCTGCAGGGGAGAGGAGGGGGGGCTCAGCTGCAGGGGAGAGGAGGGAGCGCTCAATAGTGGCTGGGAATTCTGGGAGCTGTGATGTCATCCATAAGTTCCCATGTCCCAGCCATTGTTGGGGCTTCGTCCTCTCCCCTGCAGCAGCCACTGCTGACTCACACACAGGGGAGGCGGACCTGCTGATCATGTGACCGGAGCGGGTTATAAATAGGGAAGTGCATAGATCTTTCTTACTCAGGATTGTCAGGATTGTTAGCAGGAGGGGGGAGGGGGGACATTTTTAAACATAGTGTAATGCAGGAATTCTATTTTAAATCTCGGTGGACGGGAATATGGAGGAAGAGCAGTGGAATGATTACTGCCCTATGAAAAGCAATCTGTGGATCATTTATTTAAATCAAGAATGCCCTGCAGAGATGGATGCAACTTTTGGACAAAAGAAAAATCCAAATCACATAACTGCGATATTAATGTGCATCTTGGAGTTTGAAGTTTACCATTGAACTCTGAACATTGGGTGGGCCGTCATACTAAAGGGGGGGGGGGCTCTGTCAGTGAGATGTCAGAATAGAATTAGGGAGTTTAATTTCAGTTGTTGTGGGGGGGGGGGGGGGTCACCTATCACTTCATATATTTTTTTATTACATTCAATGTATAGATACATTACTTCCCAGTGTCATTTGACCAGTCCAGAGCAGTGGTAGTCAGTGGTAATTATTTTTGGGGATGCAGCAAACAGTACCAGACTGTCGGTCGGGGGGGAGGTGTCTGGTGCACCTATCCCATCTATGCAGTGCTTCTCCTGGGCTCTGGCGACAGCTTTCCCTTCCTCTGCTCTTTATGGGCATCAGCGGCTTCCGTTTCCTCCCTCCTCCTCGGTGGCCAATTGGGAGTCTTCTCTTTTCGGCCAATCAGAAAACGGGTCTTGGACCTGCTTCTGATTGACCGGATTGAGGATCAGTGTTACAACAGTGAATGATTATAACACCTGGGTGGGCTCATGGCACAATGCTCTGCGCTCCGAGCCCACCCTATTTTTAAGCCTATTAGAGCCTATGGCTCTAATTAGCTGCTTCAAAAAAAACACCCCCGCCACTGTAATTCAGGCGCCGGCATCCTAAAAGAGGGCCGGACACATAAATAGGGGGTGGCCACCACGGCTATGCATGAATCTATCCATATAGGGGGGTGGGGAGGATAGAGGAGGCAGTGCCCGGACGTCCCTAACTGGTTCAGGGACATTATAGGTCCTTCTCAAGCATTAGGAGTTCCTGTTATGAAAGGCGCTCCGGTGACCCCTATCTGGTTATATTTTTGTCTCCCCCTCATAACTTCCTATCCTGGGGAGAGAACAGGAAATGACTGAAGTGAAGAGAATTCCCATCTTAGAAATGTGTCCCCATTGGATGATCCCCCTCTAGTGACGGCTGTAACATTTGGATTTCCCTTCAGTTTCTGTCTCGGGGATAAAGGTCACCAGAACCAATAGGGTGACTCCCCAGCCGGGACACAGACAGTAATACAATCCCGACAGAGGGTCTAACCCACCAAAAAAAGGTTTGTCTTTACATATACAGAACTTTAATATTTGATTTTGGGGCTCCTGTTATCGCAGAGAAAAGAATCCGAAGGAGACAAGAATGTCCAGGAATGAAAACTTCCGAAATATCAATCAGATGATGAACAGAGGAAATCACACAATGAGAACAAGTATAAAATATTTGATTTCTGTATTGCTCCGGCATGAAGGATATAAAATGACAGAATATTTATCCAGAGAGAGAGATGAGAGAACCGAACCCAATGCTGAGTTCACACAGGCGGCTGTCCCCATCCCCCCCAAACATCACAACCAGGAGCCAAGCATCTGCCATGTGGTGGTGATGGTGATGATGATGATGATGGTGGTGGTGGTGATGGTGATGAAGTCCCATTGACTTCAATGGACAAGTCTGATATGTGCTGCAACCTGAGCGACATTCTCCACACTTCCCACACGTGTGCCGCAGTAAAACCCTTCCCCCCCCCTCCTGTGTGAGCGCTGCCTTAGGAATACAACACCAATATAGATAATACAATGCTGATCTGTCTGGAAAATGATACTTTCATATAAAAGAAACAATTTACAGTCAAAGTATTTATAAAATGTTACATTTCAGGTCAAAGTGCCAACAAGAAGATTCTGCCTTCTTCTCCAATGTCCTCCCATACACAGGCTGATACTTCTAGGAGATCCAAAGACCTTTAATGGTATTAGACAGGTGCACTTTACATCGTCCACATCTCATTATTGCACATATTCCATCCAATAAATGCTTTATAGCCCCTGAGATCGAGCAACTATGAGAACCCTGAGATGATGATTGGGAAACCCCGTACATACAGACATTACACATTATGCCATCATAACATATATGGAGAGATTTTCTGTAGAAGTTTTGGAATGGAAAGGTTGAGGACACTTGTGAATTTCTTCAGTAAATGTTGTCCGCTGTGGGGCTCATTTCTAAAAAGTGTTTCTACCCGTCAAGCTCCATGTGCATTCATTGTGTGCAAAATGGGGGCAAAATAGAATGTTATTAGGCTTTTTTCACTGTCGGTCAAATGTTCTTCATACATATACAATAGAGTGAATCAAGAAGACACGGCTTTATGGCCACTAGATGGAGCTGATGATCATAGGAGATAAATATTTATTGCAATGCTCAGCTCCATCTACAGGCCATAGTGCTGTATTTTCCTAATAACTTACAAAGAACATTCAAACTGGAGATGAAAGGGGCTAATACCATTCAATTTTTCTCTGACTGGCACAGAATGAATGTACAAGCAACTTCACAGGATAAATAGCTCAGCATTTTTTTTTAAATAAATAGTCCCTTGTTTGCATTTTTCCACCAAATTTAGGGTAAGAAAAAAAAATGGCGGATGGGAGTCAGAGAAGGGACCCCATATTTTGATGGTGAAGACACCCACATTAGATAAGATGCATTCAATTTAGAATTATGGTTGAAAAACCAGTGAAAGGTTTATATACCGAGAGCTTGAAAATAGCAGTGTCAGGATATCGGGTTCCAACATTTCTATAATAAATCTTCCCAAAATCCAGCTTTACTCTGATTCCTCAATCACAATAAAAATCTCTGTATTCATCATTCACATATCTTATGTCTCTCACATTTACTGGGATTGCCGATTATCAGAACTGTCATTAAAAAGTGAAAATGTATCAATATCACATTTCTTAACCGGTTCCTTTTCAAGAAGAAACCGTCACATATTGGTATATTGATGGAATAATCTTAATATTTACTTTTAAGTGATCAATATAATAATCTCGTATGAGTGTAAGTACCGTCTAGTGGCCATAATGTGGTATTTTTCCTGATTGAGGCATTAAAAACAACTACAGAACACAAATGATCACATCCAGTGTGTATTTTTTTATGTAAACAATTGCACAATCCATGCTAGGTATCACCACACACATCAAAGTGAGAGCAATTATTCTAGATCCCTTATTTATTATATTTACCGTATATACTCGAGTATAAGTCATTCCGAATATAAGTCGAGGCCCTTATTTACCACAAAAAAAATGGGAAAAACTTATTGACCCGAGTATAAGACGAGGGTGAGAAATGCACAGCTACTGTAAGTGGAAAAGAGGGTCAACAATGCCCATTTGCAGCATCACTGTGCCCATTTGCAGCCATAGGTCCCCTGAACTTCAAACTTGGTAGTTAAGGGTTCCTAGATGCCCCTTAGCTGCAGCCAAATTTGGGGTCTCTGAACCCAAAGGGTCCCGAAATGACATTGCTGCAGATGGACACAGTTGACCGAATTTGGGGCCCCATATCTCGGGGCCACTTAGTGCTAAGAACCCCAAATTTGGTGTGCAAACCCAGTGGAACTAGCACCATAAAACTTCCAAAGCTGGGGTTTCTAGCACCAAGTGGCCACGAGATACAGGGCCCCAAATTCGGTTCAAAAAATGTCAAGCACTTTTCTGCAGCAGAGAATGACATTTTCCGAACCGATTTTGGGGCCCCGTATCTCGGGGCCACTTAGTGCTAGGAACTTCAGCTTTGTATATGTTGTGGTACCAGTTCCACTGGGTTTGCACACCAAATTTGGGGTTCCTAGCACCAAGTGTCCCTGAGATACAGGGCCCCAAAGTCGGTTCGGAAAATTAATTTTTTTGCTGCAGAAAAGTGCTTGACTCGAGTATAAGTCGAGGGGGGCACTTTCAGCACAAAAAAATGTGCTGAAAAATTCGACTTATACTCGAGTATATACGGTACTTATTTATTTACAGTGGTAAAGTGATGAGCTGTAAAGGCATTTAAAGCGCCACCTATTGATAATTTGGGGTACTGTCTCTTTTTTTTTGTCATTTTGCAGGAGCACGCCATTTTCAGGCTTGACATATTTGGTATCTATTTATGCGCAACCTCATCTTTTATTTTGTACATTATTTTTTTTTTAAAAATCAGGGATTATATTGTGTTTTGGTGCTGAAATTCACTTTACCGTATTTTTCCTGAAAGTGGTTCTAAAAGCAGAAGGTTTTTCTTACCTTAATGCATTCTCTACATTCAGTGATAACTGTGGGTATAGGATTGGGTATATGGGATTGTATGAAATTTTTATTTTATTTTATTTATTTATTTATTTTATGGTTGAACTTAGATGAACTTATACCCCTTATACTTACCTGAGCCCGATCCCAATCCAGCGATGTGTATGAGAGCAGCGGCTCCCTTCCTCCTCATATGCTCAGAGACAGCAGCAGGAGTCATTGGCTCCTGCTGGTACCAATCACAACCAGTGAGGAAGGAGCGCGGGTGTCAATGGACACACAGAGCCGGCTCAGGAGCACGCCCACATGCATGACACTATAGCAAGCAGCTTGCTATATGGGCAAGTGTACATATTCGCCAGCACACCAAGGATCTACAATCACTGTCCAAGGTTTATTATTGCCTCACAAGCCTGATGAAGAGGTCCTGCGCAACTCCGAAACGTTGCACTTATCACTGTGATGTGATCTCTCTGCAATAAAAACCTTTAGACGGTGATTGTAGATCCTTGGTGTGCTGGTGAATATGTACGCTTGCCTGATGTTCCCAGGATCCAGCTGGTAATCGGTACAGCACCCACTATTGATGAGCCTTGATTTCCAGAAAATGTGTGATAGGAATATAGACAAGATTTCTATGTGGGCACTCAGCAGGGGGGAGGAGCGCCGGCAAAGGCCTGAGAAGAGGAGGATCTGGGCTGCTCTGTGCAAAACCATTACACAGAGCAGGTCAGTATAACACGTTTTGTTATTTTTATTAAAAAAAAAAAAGTGTTTACAATCACTTGATAATATAGTTGGGCAAATATTGTGCAACATAAACTATTTCAACTACTGTCTGTTTTCTATGTGGCCTCTCCATTCAGAATATATAATATTCTGGGGGGGGTAAATAACAAAAAAAAATTCAGATTTTAATGAGTACAACTGATCCAGGGGAGAAGGGGTTAACCCAGTAAATGAACGTTTCTCCCCAACTACAGCTGTTATACATGCAAAATAAATGGTTGAACCAATCGATGTTTGTTATAAAGAGCACCAACCAAAAAGCTGATAGCAACAAACACCATAAGGCCGGGTTCACACCATCGCCGGATCCGTAGCAGGGTCTGGTGCGTGCTGGTTCATCGTTTCATGTCAGATTTCGGCCTGAATTATGGGCTGAATTCGGACCTAAAACGCACCAAAAAAAGGCTCACGTTTTTTCAGCAAATCGCGCCGGACCTGCTGCGGAGATATGTGAACCGGCTCTATAGAGAGCAGGTCACGTTCTCCTGCTATGTGAATTGGATGTGGAGAAACCCTCATCTCATAGGTGTGAACCTGGCCTAAAGTACAAAACAGGTCAAAAATAATTCATCAGTTCGCAATATTGTGCAAATAAAGTGCCACAGACAAATCCTAAAGTGCAACATTGACCCAAATCAATTCAGAGAATGCAAAACAATCGATAATGTCCATAAATTTACAATATATTCTAATATTACTCACAACATTTTTATGAAATATTTACAATTCCTTAGTGCAAGCTGCGATAGTAAAGTGCAAAAAGTGCTTCTTCCACAAAGTGCCGCCATGAATGAATAAATTGGCGATCCCCGCCAATATCCTCTAAGGCCGGGTTCACACTTGTGCAGACCCTGTGTGCGCTGCGCTTGTGCGGGCACGGCAACCCATTCATGCAAAGGGGCTGCTGTATCTGCGGGAAATGTGGGGGGAAAGTCCCTGACCTTTTTTTTTTTTTTTACAAGATCAGCCGCAGGTAATCGCATGGTGCTGCGGAACCTTGTGATTTTGCGAACCCTAAAACACGCCACATTTTCAGATGTGCAGGGGGTGCCATTAAGAATTGATCGTGCCTCTGCAAAAGGGCAGTGTGTGTTTGCCTGTGTGTCGGGATTGCTTGTGATTATGCTTCCGTTACTGATCTAGCTTTACTCATGCCAAGGACTTGACCCTATAAATCAATGGACAACAATCCTCCACACGCAGCTCATCTGACAATAACCCCTCTCAATTCGCTATTTGCAAAAAAAAAAAAAAAGGAACGTTCCATAGCATAAAACCATAAAATACAAATAAAAGCATAAAAACAGCTCACTCACAAGACCGGTGCTGTAACAGCACCAGAACATGCACTTCATTGCCCCGCTCCCTCTGTAACAGCAGAACTTCCTGGCATGTGGGATGATGTCAGCGTGTCCCCGCCCATTCAAAGCGCGTCATCATAAGGGACTTCATCTGGAGCGGACAAACTATTATGCTCTTTACTTGCACTATTGTGCGCTGATTATTATTCATCCTGTTTTTTGCTTTATGATTGATTTGGTAGCATTCGTTATTCATTTTTTTGATAAGGGCAGTGCATGCATATATATATATATACATATATATATATATATATATATATATATATATACACACACACACACACACACACACACACACACACACACACTTTAACCCAACGCATAGGGAAACAGTGTGAGATCAGGCAGCAGCAAAGCAGCAACTATTACAATTTAAGGTGTCAATTTATAAAAATTAAAAAAAAATCTGCTGGATGAATGTCCAAGCATTCACTCAGCCCTCACAAATCATGACAACGATAATATGTTTATTTACTATAATCATTAGCTGCATCTAGTGGTCAGAATGTGCTATTATTCTAGTCTATATAAATACATCAATCCAGAAAATACCACATTATGGCCACTAGATGGAGCTGACATTATTGGAAAAAAAACTGTAAAACAATTGCAGTGGATATTCTTGGTGGGTGAGCGAATGTTTGTGACATTCATCCAGCAATTTTTTTTTTAATAAACAGACCCCTATATGACCTCTGACACAGTGGCAGCCCATTCATAAAGGACGCAAGGGCGCCGCCCCCCTAATCTCCATGTGGGGCTTCAGATGCATAAAGTTCTACATGTTGTTTTGTTCAAAGCATGTGATTAGAGCCGGAAGCTCTAATTGGCTTTAAAAAAGGTGGACTCCGGGCGTAGAGCACTGCGCCCTGAGCCCACCCACTTGTTACAATAGCGAATCAACATTTGCTATCGTCTTCCTGCTTCTCCTCCCGGCCAATCAGGACAGGAAGCAGGTCCTGAGACCGAATTGGCGGGGAGGAGAAGCGACCGGATTGGTCGGGAGAAGAAGCCACCTGGCATCTGGATGGGGTAAGTGCAGGGACTGGCAGGCTTGCGAGTGGGGCTGGCTGGGGGGGGGGGTGTTTGTTGGCCACCCCCCTCCAAAAAAATGGAGCACCATCCGCCACTGTTCTGACACCTTACCTGAAGTTGAATATTCACATTCTTTAGCTCGCTCACATCCTGGTTCTCTTTACAACTAAACTCCTAGCCAACCTGAGATTTTGGGAGAGTGTGAATTTTATCAAAATGAACACAGCTATAAGGCGGTTTAGCACTTCTTGTGTCTGTGTTGGACTGATTTCCCTCACTTCCATCATGGTCACTGGAACAGGATCCTGAGTAAATTCCCCCAACAAGGACACAAACCTTTACAATCTCAATGAGGCTCTAACCTTTCTTCTTCTAACTCATCAGCACTAAATATGAATGTTTTGGATGGAGTTCCACTTTAAACAAAATATGTATAAATCACACAATACTGAAAGCAGAAAAAAATGACTTTCATATCCTCCAGAAGTCTACCCCACAAGGCAGGAATAGACATCCATCTCTTTAAATGGAGGTGGTAACAATTCCTCTAGTTGAGTTTGTTGAGCAAAGATCCATCCTCTGCTCCAGGCACATATCCCTTCTCATTGTTGATGTAGAATAATTCTAGATTGGTGGTCTACACCCCCCCCCTCCAACCTCTACTCTAGATGGCTGGGGTTCCACTTCATAGTTTCCTTGAAACACCACCACCATCATATGTACAATCACATAATATAAAAAGTAGATAAAATAAGTCATCAGTTCATATCCTCCAAAAGTCTATCCCACATGGACAGGAATAGGCATCCAAATGGGGTGGGGGTATCCATTCCTCTAGTTGAGTTTGTTGAGCATAGATCCATCCTCTGCTCCAGGAAAAGATCTCTTCTCATTCATGATGTGGAATAATTCTAGATTGGTGGTCTACACCCCCCTCCCTCCACTCGGATGTAGATCTTCAATGATCCCATAAATATAGGTGGATGAGGATTCATTGTGAATGGGTTGACAACACCAACCTCCATAATACTCAGGAGGATCGGTGGATGTGGAATCGTTTTGGATGGGTTGTGAACACCCAGCCCCATTAAACTGAGGAAGATCTTTAGGAATCTCATGGGTGGATGTAGGTTCGTTGTGGATGGGTTGCCAACATCCAACCTCCATGATACTCCAAGGAATATCTTCAGGCATCCCATGGGTAGATGTGGATGGGTTGCGAAAATCCAACCTCTTGGATACTCAGAGGAAGATCTTCAGGGATCCTCTGGGTGGCTGTGGTGTCATTGTGGATGGGTTGCGAAAATCCTTCCTCCATAATCCCCAGCGAAAGATCTCTATTCACTTTGCAACACATCTGAAAATATGAAAGACACAACCACAGGTGAGATGATTGAGCAAGACGGGGGCATTGCTAGGATTGCAAGATCTGGGGCACCTTTGGGTACCCTAAAGAGAGTGGTAATGTGGCAAATAATGTTAACAGTGGGAGGAGATTAAAGTAATACTAAGCCCTTGACTTTTCATTAACATGTACTGGGTAATGTGGAGAAGTGCAATATTACCCAATACATTTTCCCTAATATCTGTACCCTCAAGTTTACTTCGCTCCCACCAACCCCCATAATATATGCCTGCTGCGCCACAAGCACATCTTACACACATAAACCTCAGTACAATGATATATGTGCACTGAAAATAGAGAGACAACACTTTGTCTAAGCCTACCTTAAAGAGGTACTTCATTAAAATAGTCAGGAACTGCTTAGCAACCAGGAACTATTGAGACAATGAAGACTTTGGTCAGGAATATGTAATGTACAATATAGTGCAGTCAGTGCTGGGGTTAGGAGTACATAACACAGAATGCAGGGGTCAGGAATATGCAACACACAAGGTTAGTAAGGCGGTCTGTAATCAGAGGCGTAACTAGAACCTTCATGTTTTCCTGCAAGCGGGTCTTGAAGGGCCCCCCTCCCCCCCATTTAGAGTGGGGCCCTTCCTGCTGATCCCAAGGCCCTTTACTCCTTTCGCGGGCCCCCTTATTATGGCCCTGCAGCAGCTGGATGGGGAGGAGGAGAAGCAGGCTTTCAGCTGCTGCAGGAAAATACAGCAGATCAGTTCTAGCAAATGCTGCCCCACCACCCCTCCTGTTCCTCTTGCTGCCTGGGCCCCCTGGAGCATGAGGGGGGTGGGGGCACCATTGCGACCCCTGTTGGTACTACCAAGTCTATAACGCAGATTGCAGGGTTCAGGAGAGTGAACATTTCCCCAAAAAGCACTACTCCACCCCCCAATTTCCCCTTTCAGAAAAGATTCCCCCTCCCCCCCCCCCCCCCCCCCAAAAAAAAAATTCCAAAACTAATCTGAATACTCATCCTCCTAAATGCAAATTTCCTCTCCAAATTCTCTCCAAGCAAAAATGCAAAAAATTCCCCTCCTCCCAGTACAAATACCCCTTCTACTGAACCCCCCCACCACCACCAACCAATACTGTTGGATTTGTGAAGATCATGGATGCAAGTCAAAGAATGTGATTTCAGCTCTGTGTAGTGTGGGCAGGAGAAGCTGTGTACAGTGCTGGGATGGGAAAGGAGCTCTGCCAAGCGCTGTGCCAGCCGTGACCCCCGTCCTCTGCCCCTGCCAGGCATGACCCCTGTCTTTTGTCAGCCCTGACCCCCGTCCTCTGCTCGTTCCCTGCTGACCTTCCATCCATTGCCCTAAAAACCAATAGCCTCTGTAAATTGCCCCACAAAACTGCTGATCCTATCCTCTGCCCTGCTGACCTCCTATCCTTTGCCCCCTGACATTTTTTATTGCACCCCACAGGTGTGCGCATAGAGTATGCCGGGTGTGCCTGGGCACACCCTACTCAGCTCATGCAGCGCTTATTCCCCCTGCTGTATGGGTACAGATCACTCTGTTCATTCATAACTGAAGCATAGTAAACTGTGTTTACTATGCTTCGGTTTGTGAATGAATAGGAGGTCACTTAGCACAGGACACTTCCCATTCAATTACTGTCCAAAGGGACTAGGTGATCTGTCTTCAGACTCATGATTTCACTAAAGCTCCCCAATGGGGCTAAAAAAAAAATAAAAAAAATAACCCCCCACCCACAAACAAACGGAAAAAAATACTGATACCGTCCACTGCCCTTGTGACAAATTCCACTGCTCTACTGAGTGACACCATCCACTATCCTACTGATACCAACCTCTACAGTACAGTATATATAATATATACACACACACACACACACACACACACACACACGTGTGTTTGAACTCTGGGGTGTACATCAATGCAGTAGGCTGTGAACGTCTATGCTGCACCTCCCACATCAGACAGGCTTGATCCAGCCCTGCTTCCTGCCCCCCCCCCCCAAAATGCCCCCTCCCAGCACAATCCCTCCACCCAAAAATCTCCCCTTTAAGCACAAACCACCCCCCCATCACAAAGTTTGGGTCACACCTATATTTAAAAAGGGCCCAAAATACATCCCTGGGAATTACAAACCAGTTAGCCTAACATCGATAGTATGTAAACTTTTGGAGGGGATGATAAGGGACTATATACAAGATTTTAGTAATGAGAACGGTATCATTAGCAGTAATCAGCATGGATTCATGAAGAATCGTTCTTGCCAAACCAATCTATTAACCTTCTATGAGGAGGTGAGTTGCCATCTAGATAAAGGAAGGCCCGTAGACGTGGTGTATCTGGATTTTGCAAAAGCATTTGACACAGTTCCCCATAAACGTTTACTGTACAAAATAAGGTCCGTTGGCATGGACCATAGGGTGACTACATGGATTGAAAACTGGCTACAAGGGCGTGTTCAGAGGGTGGTGATAAATGGGGAGTACTCAGAATGGTCAGGGGTGGGTAGTGGGGTTCCCCAGGGTTCTGTGCTGGGACCAATCCTATTTAATTTGTTCATAAACGACCTGGAGGATGGGATAAACAGTTCCATCTCTGTATTTGCAGACGATACTAAGCTAAGCAGGGCAATAACTTCTCCGCAGGATGTGAAACCTTGCAAAAAGACCTGAACAAATTAATGGGGTGGGCGACTACATGGCAAATGAGGTTCAATGTAAAAAAATGTAAAATAATGCATTTGGGTGGCAAAAATATGAATGCAATCTATACACTGGGGGGAGAACCTCTGGGGGAATCTAGGATGGAAAAGGACCTGGGGGTCCTAGTAGATGATAGGCTCAGCAATGGCATGCAATGCCAAGCTGCTGCTAACAAAGCAAACAGAATATTGGCATTAAAAGGGGATCAACTCCAGAGATAAAACGATAATTCTCCCGCTCTACAAGACTCTGGTCCTGCTGCACCTGGAGTATGCGGTCCAGTTCTGGGCACCAGTCCTCAGGAGGGATGTACTGGAAATGGAGTGAGTACAAAGAAGGGCAACAAAGCTAATAAAGGGTCTGGAGGATCTTAATTATGAGGAAAGGTTGTGAGCACTGAACTTATTCTCTCTAGAGAAGAGACGCTTGAGAGGAGATATGATTTCAATTTACAAATACCGGACTGGTGACCCCACAATAGGGATAAAACTTTTTCGCAGAAGAGAGTTTAATAAGACTCGTGGCCACTCATTAAAATTAGAAGAAAAGAGGTTTAACCTTAAACTACGTAGAGGGTTCTTTACTGTAAGAGCAACAAGGATGTGGAATTCCCTTCCACAGGCGGTGGTTTCAGCGGGGAGCATTGATAGCTTCAAGAATCTATTAGATAATCACCTGAATGACCACAACATACAGGATATACAATGTAATTCTGACACATAATCACACACATGGGTTGGACTTGATGGACTTGTGTCTTTTTTCAACCTCACCTACTATGTAACTATGTAACCTAATTCCTCCTACTAGCACAAATGTTACCACCACCCCCCCCCCCCCCCCCCGTGTCCCGATACAATTTCCCCTATAACCGCAGTGGATGGATGAATCTCAGGCTCCTGCTATTGTATTTTGACAGCCAACAAAATACCCAAACAGCAACTGCATCCGATTTGGTGGAGCTGCTATTCGGCTGACAATTTTCCTCCTGGTTCCTTTGATTTTCCATCAAGGGATGTTGGGCAGGAGGCAGCCATCTGGGCCCACTGATTGAATTTTGTCAGGTCATTAGGTACTGTCCAAAATCCGAACAGCGTATGGTCAGCTTTAGACCCCTGGTGCCCAACCTGGAACCTCAGTGGGTTAGTATGGAGCTTCTTATCTCCCTGTATCTACACGCCAGGTTTAGAGTGCAATCAGTGGCGGCTGGTGCTCAAAATTTCGGCATGGGGGGTTGGCACAAACTGACCTCACCCCCCTCTGAGAGACGATCGGCGGTGATCATCAGTCAACCCCCCTCTGCAGGATATAGACACTGAATGTACCACATACCTTAGCAGTGGGGGGGGGGGGGGGGGGGGGTGAGGGGGGGGCGGGGCCGCTCCGGAGATCACACAGTGTGACATCCTCCTCCCAGCTGCACAGGAACAGGAGGTGTATCCTGAGACATGATTGGACAGGACTCCCTGGCCAATATGGGCTTCCTGATTGGCCGGGAGGAGATCAGTGTGTCAATAGTGAATATTCATTTGCTTTTGCCACACAAGTGGGTGTGCTCGGAGCGCAGTGCTCTGCTCCCCGAGCCCATCCTTTTTTGAAGCCTATTAGAGCCACAGGCTCTAATCACGTGCTTCATAAAAAAAAAACACCCCTCCCCCCCAATTGGAATCCATGCGTCCAGCGCCCTGTATGTAGATCAGGGGGCCGGACACATGGAGGGGGCGGTGCCCTGTATGTAGATCAGGGGGCCGGACACATGGAGGGGGCGGCGCCCTGTATGTAGATCAGGGGGCGGACACATGGAGGGGGGCGGTGCCCTGTATGTAGATCAGGGGCCGGACACATGGAGGGGGCGGTGCCCTGTATGTAGATCAGGGGACGGACACATGGGGGGGGCGGTGCCCTGTATGTAGATCAGGAGGCCGGAGACATGGAGGGGCAGCACCCTGTATGTAGATCAGGGGGCCGGACACATGGGGGGGGCGGCGCCCTGTATGTAGATCAGGGGGCGGACAAATGGAGGGGGGCGGTGCCCTGTATGTAGATCAGGGGGCCGGACACATGGAGGGGGCGGCGCCCTGTATGTAGATCAGGGGGCCAGACACATGGAGGGGCGGCGCCCTGTATGTAGATCAGGGGGCGGACACATGGAGGGGGGCGGTGCCCTGTATGTAGATCAGGGGTCGGACACATGGAGGGGGCGGTGCCCTGTATGTAGATCAGGGGTCGGACACATGGAGGGGGCGGCGCCCTGTATGTAGATCAGGGGGCCGGACACATGGAGGGGGCGGTGCCCTGTATGTAGATCAGGGGGCGGACACATGGAGGGGGGCGGTGCCCTGTATGTAGATCAGGGGGCCGGACACATGGAGGGGGGGCGGTGCCCTGTATGTAGATCAGGGGGCGGACACATGGAGGGGGGGCGGTGCCCTGTATGTAGATCAGGGGGCCGGACACATGGAGGGGGCGGTGCCCTGTATGTAGATCAGGGGGCGGACACATGGAGGGGGGCGGTGCCCTGTATGTAGATCAGGGGTCAGACACATGGAGGGGGGCGGCGCCCTGTATGTAGATCAGGGGGTCGGACACATGGAGGGGGCGGTGCCCTGTATGTAGATCAGGGGGCGGACACATGGAGGGGGGCGGTGCCCTGTATGTAGATCAGGGGTCAGACACATGGAGGGGGGCGGCGCCCTGTATGTAGACCAGGGGGCCGGATGCATGAAGCAGCCGCCACTGAGTGCAATACACATTATCTAAACTCCCATGGGGGTACAGACATCATTTAAAACCTGCTAGAGGTTCCAAACCTTCCTCGCTCTGTCCACAAGGTTCAGCTATAGACAGACTTAGATCAGTTGTTTAAATACATAAAACATCAGAGTAAAATGTACAGACAAAATACATAATTGATCCAAAGCCATAATAACTTTACATTACTTTTTGCATGCTAGCTTAAAAGGGTTGGTCCTTTTCAGGTCCGAATTCAGTCCAAAATTTGGGCTGAAATGGGACCTAAAACGGTGAACGGGGACGCACCTGGACTCCTGCTGTGCAACGGATTCGTCTTAGGTGTGAGCCCAGCCTTAAAGTGATTGTAAAGTCTTGTTTTTTTTTATTTATTTTTTTAAAATAACAAACATGTTATACTTCCCTCCTCTGTGCAGCTGGTTTTGCACAGAGCAGCCCGGATCCTCCTCTTCTCAGGTCCCTCTTTGCTGCTCATAGCCCCTCCCTCCTGTCGAATGCCCCCTCAGCCAGCAGCCTGCTATGGGGGCACCCGAGCCTTGCTGCAGCTCTTTGTGTCCATTCAGACACGGAGCTGTCATTCGCCCCCCCCCAACCTCTCCCCTGATTGGCTAACTGACTTTGATTGACAGCTGCGGGAGCCAATGGCGCTGCTGCTGTGTCTCAAACAATCAGAAAGGGGAGTCTCGGACAGCCGAGGGATTCGTGGATATCGCTGGACAGAGATGGGGCTCAGGTAAGTATTGGGGGGGTGCTGGAGAGGCTGCTACACACAGAAGGCTTTTCATCTTAATGCATAGAATCCACCTTCTGCCTTTACAACCCCTTTAAAGGTTATGCTGGTAGAGATAATAGCCGTTCACACTTTAGTAAAACCATTCAGCCTCTGTACATATATGCAAATTCAGATGTGTTTTGAACCACACCGATTCACATGACACGTGAAAAAAAAGACTTTTCTGCGGAGTCCGTTCACATACATGCGGGCCGGCTGCAGTGCGATTTACAGTTTCATACACTTTAACAATTTGCTTCGGAATCGCACTGCACTGCGTGAAGGAAATCGCACCGCACTGGGTTTTAAAATCACGCCACATCTCGGGCCGCACATATGTGAACCCAGGATTAGAGAAACAGTATATAAATATTACTCACCCGATACAGAACACAAATACCCATTCCAAGGAATACTCCAATGAGAAGTACTGAGATTGTTCGGGAATTTGGATCGGCATCTGTCAGAGAAGAAGTCCATAAGAACCATTCTGTGAGACATCATTGTACAGCCCAGATAATGTATAGAAATAGAAATGTGCAATTATACTGTATATAAACTTTATAACTGACCTGTAATATCGCTGAAGCAAAAGGAGAATAAAGAAAAAACATAACATGAAACAAAGTTACCGTTCGATGTCACAGGATAATATAACATCCCGCATGTTCTCTACACAGTTTGGTTTATTACCCCAATACTAATTCTGCCCCGGAAAGGTGACAGTTGCCCCCCAATATCTGCCCCCCAGACTGACAGAACCAGCCTGGCATCTTAGTGTTCCATTCTTCAATCTCCAGGCTCAGGAACGATCTATTCAGGTAATAAATTGGGGTCATTTGTCTGCTACCCCGACCACTGGATACAAATCTATGGTGTCTGTAATACCTTTATATGAAAAGCAGATCAGCAAAATCCTCCCACTTCTACATATTTGTTACAATAATGCCGCGTACACACGGTCGGACTTTTCGTCTACAAAAGTCAGACAGCCTGTCCGACAGACTTTTGGCGGACTTGCGGCAAACTTTCTTACGAACGGACTCGTACGTGATGATGTACACCGGACTAAAATAAGGAAGTTGATAGCCAGTAGCCAATAGCTGCCCTAGCGTGGGTTATTGCCCGTCGGACTAGCACACAGATGAGCGGATTTCTGGGTCCGGCGTAGTTACGACGTAAAGATTTGAAGCATGTTTCAAATCTAAAGTCTGTCAGATTTGCGGCTGGAAAAGTCCGCTGAAAGTCCGCTAAAAGTCCACACACGATCGGATTGTCAGCCAGCTTTAGTCCGCCGGCGTCCGTCGGACTTTTGTAGATGAAAAGTCCGACCGTGTGTACGCGGCATTAGACTTTAGAGAGAACAGCTAACCATGGTGCAGCACTACTACGCAGCTACATAATGAACAACTACTTCTGTGCTATAGATGTTACTGCAGAAATTACAGCAGAAACGTTCTCCCTCTAATACACGTGTCAAACACAAGGCTGCAAGCCGGCTATCGCCTGCCAGGACATTTCATGTGGCCTTCGCACCTCTCCTACAGCTGTGGCACCCTGTCAGCAGTCAGCAGCAGAGAGGACAGGACTGCCCCAGCCAGATCCTGCAATTCTCTGTGCAGCTGCCGAGAGGCTTGTCTCTACCCCTCCACATCAGCAGTCGGCAGTAGAGAGGAGGACAGAACTTCTACAGATCCTGCGCCTCTGTGCAGCCGCAGCACCCTCTCATCTCCACCACCCCTGGTCTCAGCATTTGGCAGACTTCGGGAGCTGACTCCAGTCCTCCTCCAGACCCTGCACTTTCTGTTCCCCAGCTTCACCCCCAACTTCTTCCCAGCAGCAGCACAAGTTAAGGGGATGCACAGTGATGTAAGGGAGGGTGGGGGCTCTTGACTTCTGATGGTGGGTAGGGGGGCTGTTGCCATCTGATATAAAGGGGGAGTGTGATCAAAGATACAACTATAATGCTAATGCGGCCCACAAAGAAACAGAGTTTGGGCACCCCTGCTTTAATGTAAAAAGAGGAAGATTACCTGGTTTGTAGCTGTGAGTAGAATCTGGGAGGCGTCCATCATACCAGACTCTAAATAGACAGGAGTCGTCCTTTGTGGTGTTCATCATGGTCCGGCACCCGCTGCTTGTTTCCAGGTGGGTTCGGAGTTCAGGGTTACTACGGACCGTCAGATTGTCACAGTGGACTTCAGCTAGAATCCATACAGAATTAGTACAGGTCCGAACCAGCAACAGGACCCCGGACCTCTGAGGACACTTCATGTTACATTCACCGAGATCCAAACCTTGTCCCCCATACACGGTTCCTGGTAATACTAATGAGATGTGCCAGATGAACACAAGACCTGGGGAGGAAATAAGATTTTTAAATTCCTCAGCTTTCAATGCAGGTAGGTAGCACAGAAACCCAAATTAAAATCCATCTCTGGGCAAAATGTACCCCTCCAGAGCCCAGGACTACAAGCAAATGCCCTCAGGATGGCACGCAAGAGGTCAATGAACATCACTTCTCTGATCTGCTCTGCAGTCACTAAACCTAGAAACACTCTCTGCTCACAGTACTTCCTGCTTTAAAGCTCTAAAACTTTCAATTATGACAATATATGGACAAGTGGGCAATTTTATGGGACAATAAATGCAGGAGAGGAGTGTGGAGGGTATGATGTGAAAAAGGAGAAGAGGAGAGCACTGTGTGTGTGTGTGTGTGTGTGTGTGTGGGGGGGGGGGGGGTAATAAGATGTGAGAAAGGAGAAGAGGAGAGCACAGTGGAGGGTATGATGAGAGAGGAGGAGAAGAGGAGATCACTGTGGAGGGGATAATGAGAGAGAGGAGGAGAACACTGTGGAGGGGATGATAAGAGAGAGGAGGAGAAGAGGAGATCACTCTGGAGGGGATGATAAGAGAGAGGAGGAGAAGAGGAGATCACTGTGGAGGGGATGATAAGAGAGAGGAGGAGAAGAGGAGAGCACTGTGGAGGGGATGATAAGAGAGAGGAGGAGAAGAGGAGATCACTGTGGAGGGGATGATAAGAGAGAGGAGAAGAGGAGAGCACTGTGGAGGGGATGATAAGAGAGAGGAGGAGAAGAGGAGATCACTGTGGAGGGGATGATAAGAGAGAGGAGGAGAAGAGGAGACCACTCTGGAGGGTATGATAAGAGAGAGGAGGAGAAGAGGAGAGCACTGTGGGGGGTATGATAAGAGAGAGGAGGAGAAGAGGAGAGCACTGTGGAGGGGATGATAAGAGAGAGGAGGAGAAGAGGAGAGCACTGTGGGGGGTATGATAAGAGAGAGGAGGAGAAGAGGAGACCACTCTGGAGGGGATGATAAGAGAGAGGAGGAGAAGAGGAGATCACTGTGGAGGGGATATTAAGAGAGAGGAGGAGAAGAGGAGAGCACTGTGGAGGGGATGACAAGAGAGAGGAGGAGAAGAGGAGAGCACTGTGGAGGGGATGATAAGAGAGAGGAGGAGAAGAGGAGACCACTCTGGAGGGGATGATAGAGAGAGGAGGAGAAGAGGATATCACTGTGGAGGGGATATTAAGAGAGAGGTGGAGAAGAGGAGAGCACTGTGGAGGGGATGACAAGAGAGAGGAGGAGAAGAGGAGATCACTGTGGAGGGGATGATAAGAGAGAGGAGAAGAGGAGAGCACTGTGGAGGGGATGATAAGAGAGAGGAGGAGAAGAGGAGACCACTCTGGAGGGGATGATAAGAGAGAGGAGGAGAAGAGGAGAGCACTGTGGGGGGTATGATAAGAGAGAGGAGGAGAAGAGGAGAGCACTGTGGAGGGGATGATAAGAGAGAGGAGGAGAAGAGAGAGCACTGTGGAGGGGATGATGAGAGAGAGGAGGAGAAGAGGAGACCACTCTGGAGGGTATGATAAGAGAGAGGAGGAGAAGAGGAGAGCACTGTGGGGGGTATGATAAGAGAGAGGAGGAGAAGAGGAGAGCAATGTGGAGGGGATGATAAGAGAGAGGAGGAGAAGAGGAGAGCACTGTGGAGGGGATGATAAGAGAGAGGAGGAGAAGAGGAGACCACTCTGGAGGGTATGATAAGAGAGAGGAGGAGAAGAGGAGAGCACTGTGGAGGGTATGATAAGAGAGAGGAGGAGAAGAGGAGATCACTGTGGAGGGGATGATAAGAGAGAGGAGGAGAAGAGGAGAGCACTGTGGAGGGGATGATAAGAGAGAGGAGGAGAAGAGGAGAGCACTGTGGAGGGGATGATAAGAGAGAGGAGGAGAAGAGGAGAGCACTGTGGAGGGGATGATAAGAGAGAGGAGGAGAAGAGGAGATCACTGTGGAGGGGATGAAAAGAGAGAGGAGGAGAAGAGGAGATCACTGTGGAGGGGATGATAAGAGAGAGGAGAAGAGGAGAGCACTGTGGAGGCGATAATGAGAGAGAGGAGGAGAAGAGGAGAACACTGTGGAGGGGATGATAAGAGAGAGGAGGAGAAGAGGAGATCACTGTGGAGGGGATGATAAGAGAGAGGAGGAGAAGAGAGCACTGTGGAGGGGATGATAAGAGAGAGGAGGAGAAGAGGAGATCACTGTGGAGGGGATGATAAGAGAGAGGAGGAGAAGAGAGCACTGTGGAGGGGATGATAAGAGAGAGGAGGAGAAGAGGAGAGCACTGTGGAGGGGATGATAAGAGAGAGGAGGAGAAGAGGAGAGCACTGTGGGGGGTATGATAAGAGAGAGGAGGAGAAGAGGAGAGCACTGTGGAGGGGATGATAAGAGAGAGGAGGAGAAGGGGAGAGCACTGTGGACGGGATGATAAGAGAGAGGAGAAGAGGAGAGCACTGTGGAGGGTATGATAAGAGAGAGGAGGAGAAGAGGAGAGCACTGTGGAGGGGATGATAAGAGAGAGGAGGAGAAGAGGAGAGCACTGTGGAGAGGATGATGAGAGAGAGGAGGAGAAGAGGAGAGCACTGTGGGGGGATGATGAGAGAGAGGAGGAGAGCACTGTGGGGGGTATGAGAAGAGGAGAGCACTGTGGAGGGGATGATGAGAGAGAGGAGAAGAGGAGTGCAGTGTGGAGGGGATAATGAGAGAGAGGAGGAGAAGAGGAGAGCACTGTGGAGGGTATGATGAGAGAGAGGAGAAGAGGAGATCACTGTGGAGGGGATGATAAGAGAGAGGAGGAGAAGAGGAGATCACTGTGGGGGGTATGATGAGAGAGAGGAGGAGAAGAGGAGAGCACTGTGGAGGGGATGATAAGAGAGAGGAGGAGAGCACTGTGGAGAGGATGATAAGAGAGAGGAGGAGAAGAGGAGATCACTGTGGAGGGGATGAAAAGAGAGAGGAGGAGAAGAGAAGATCACTGTGGAGGGGATGATAAGAGAGAGGAGAGGAGAGCACTGTGGAGGGGATGATAAGAGAGAGGAGGAGAAGAGGAGAGCACTGTGGAGGGGATGATAAGAGAGAGGAGGAGAATAGGAGATCACTGTGGAGGGGATGAAAAGAGAGAGGAGGAGATCACTGTGGAGGGGATGATAAGAGAGAGGAGAAGAGGAGAGCACTGTGGAGGGGATAATGAGAGAGAAGAGGAGAACACTGTGGAGGGGATGATAAGAGAGAGGAGGAGAAGAGGAGATCACTGTGGAGGGGATGATAAGAGAGAGGAGGAGAAGAGGAGAGCACTGTGGAGGGGATGATAAGAGAGAGGAGGAGAAGAGGAGAGCACTGTGGAGGGGATGATAAGAGAGAGGAGAAGAGGAGAGCACTGTGGAGGGGATGATAAGAGAGAGGAGGAGAAGAGGAGATCACTGTGGAGGGGATGATAAGAGAGAGGAGGAGAAGAGGAGACCACTCTGGAGGGTATGATAAGGGAGAAGAGGAGAGCACTGTGGGGGGTATGATAAGAGAGAGGAGGAGAAGAGGAGAGCACTGTGGAGGGGATGATAAGAGA
Organism: Lithobates clamitans; assembly: GCA_037952925.1. Lineage (NCBI taxonomy): Eukaryota > Metazoa > Chordata > Amphibia > Anura > Ranidae > Lithobates > Lithobates clamitans. The sequence continues at coordinate 37,760 of JBBGZY010001006.1, forward strand.
GAGGAGGAGAAGAGGAGAGCACTGTGGAGGGGATGATGAGAGAGAGAGGGAGGAGAAGAGGAGACCACTCTGGAGGGTATGATAAGAGAGAGGAGGAGAAGAGGAGAGCACTGTGGGGGGTATGATAAGAGAGAGGAGGAGAAGAGGAGAGCACTGTGGAGGGGATGATAAGAGAGAGGAGGAGAAGAGGAGAGCACTGTGGAGGGGATGATAAGAGAGAGGAGGAGAAGAGGAGACCACTCTGGAGGGTATGATAAGAGAGAGGAGGAGAAGAGGAGAGCACTGTGGGGGGTATGATAAGAGAGAGGAGGAGAAGAGGAGAGCACTGTGGAGGGGATGATAAGAGAGAGGAGGAGAAGAGGAGAGCAATGTGGAGGGGATGATAAGAGAGAGGAGGAGAAGAGGAGATCACTGTGGAGGGGATGATAAGAGAGAGAGGAGAAGAGGAGATCACTGTGGAGGGGATGATAAGAGAGAGGAGGAGGAGAGCACTGTGGAAGGTATGATAAGAGAGAGGAGGAGAAGAGGAGATCACTGTGGAGGGGATGATAAGAGAGAGGAGGAGAAGAGGAGAGCACTGTGGAGGGGATGATGAGAGAGAGGAGGAGAAGAGGAGAGCACTGTGGGGGGGATGATGAGAGAGAGGAGGAGAGCACTGTGGGGGGTATGATAAGAGAGAGGAGGAGAAGAGGAGAGCACTGTGGAGGGGATGATGAGAGAGAGGAGAAGAGGAGTGCAGTGTGGAGGGGATAATGAGAGAGAGGAGGAGAAGAGGAGAGCACTGTGGAGGGTATGATGAGAGAGAGGAGAAGAGGAGATCACTGTGGGGGGTATGATAAGAGAGAGGAGGAGAAGAGGAGAGCACTGTGGAGGGGATGATAAGAGAGAGGAGGAGAGCACTGTGGAGGGGATGATAAGAGAGAGGAGGAGAAGAGATCACTGTGGAGGGTATGATAAGAGAGAGGAGAAGAGGAGAGCACTGTGGAGGGGATGATAAGAGAGAGGAGGAGAAGAGGAGATCACTGTGGAGGGGATGAAAAGAGAGAGGAGGAGAAGAGAAGATCACTGTGGAGGGGATGATAAGAGAGAGGAGAGGAGAGCACTGTGGAGGGGATGATAAGAGAGAGGAGGAGAAGAGGAGAGCACTGTGGAGGGGATGATAAGAGAGAGGAGGATAAGAGGAGATCACTGTGGAGGGGATGAAAAGAGAGAGGAGGAGAAGAGGAGATCACTGTGGAGGGGATGATAAGAGAGAGGAGAAGAGGAGAGCACTGTGGAGGGTATGATGAGAGAGGAAGAGAAGAGGAGAGCACTGTGAAGGGTATGATAAGAGAGAGGAGGAGAAGAGGAGAGCACTGTGGAGGGGATAATGAGAGAGAGGAGGAGAAGAGGAGAACACTGTGGAGGGGATGATAAGAGAGAGGAGGAGAAGAGGAGATCACTGTGGAGGGGATGATAAGAGAGAGGAGGAGAAGAGGAGAGCACTGTGGAGGGGATGATGAGAGAGAGGAGGAGAAGAGGAGAGCACTGTGGAGGGGATGATAAGAGAGAGGAGGAGAAGAGGAGATCACTGTGGAGGGGATGATAAGAGAGAGGAGAAGAGGAGATCACTGTGGAGGGGATGATAAGAGAGAGGAGGAGGAGAGCACTGTGGAAGGTATGATAAGAGAGAAGAGGAGAGCACTGTGGAGGGGATGATGAGAGAGAGGAGGAGAAGAGGAGAGCACTGTGGGGGGGATGATGAGAGAGAGAGGAGGAGAGCACTGTGGGGGGTATGATAAGAGAGAGGAGGAGAAGAGGAGAGCACTGTGGAGGGGATGATGAGAGAGAGGAGAAGAGGAGTGCAGTGTGGAGGGGATAATGAGAGAGAGGAGGAGAAGAGGAGAGCACTGTGGAGGGTATGATGAGAGAGAGGAGAAGAGGAGATCACTGTGGGGGGTATGATGAGAGAGAGGAGGAGAAGAGGAGAGCACTGTGGAGGGGATGATAAGAGAGAGGAGGAGAAGAGGAGAGCACTGTGGAGGGGATGATAAGAGAGAGGAGGAGAAGAGGAGACCACTCTGGAGGGTATGATAAGAGAGAGGAGGAGAAGAGGAGAGCACTGTGGAGGGGATGATAAGAGAGAAGGAGGAGAAGAGGAGAGCACTGTGGAGGGGATGATAAGAGAGAGGAGGAGAAGAGGAGATCACTGTGGAGGGGATGATAAGAGAGAGGAGAAGAGGAGATCACTGTGGAGGGGATGATAAGAGAGAGGAGGAGGAGAGCACTGTGGAAGGTATGATAAGAGAGAAGAGGAGAGCACTGTGGAGGGGATGATGAGAGAGAGGAGGAGAAGAGGAGAGCACTGTGGGGGGGATGATGAGAGAGAGGAGGAGAGCAGTGTGGGGGGTATGATAAGAGAGAGGAGGAGAAGAGGAGAGCACTGTGGAGGGGATGATGAGAGAGAGGAGAAGAGGAGTGTAGTGTGGAGGGGATAATGAGAGAGAGGAGGAGAAGAGGAGAGCACTGTGGAGGGTATGATGAGAGAGAGGAGAAGAGGAGATCACTGTGGGGGGTATGATGAGAGAGAGGAGGAGAAGAGGAAAGCACTGTGGAGGGGATGATAAGAGAGAGGAGGAGAGCACTGTGGAGGGGATGATAAGAGAGAGGAGGAGAAGAGATCACTGTGGAGGGTATGATAAGAGAGAGGAGGAGAAGAGGAGAGCACTGTGGAGGGGATGATAAGAGAGAGGAGGAGAAGAGGAGATCACTGTGGAGGGGATAAAAAGAGAGAGGAGGAGAAGAGGAGATCACTGTGGAGGGGATGATAAGAGAGAGGAGAAGAGGAGAGCACTGTGGGGGGGGGATAATGAGAGAGAGGCGGAGAAGAGGAGAACACTGTGGAGGGGATGATAAGAGAGAGGAGGAGAAGAGGAGATCACTGTGGAGGGTATGATAAGAGAGAGGAGGAGAAGAGGAGAGCACTGTGGGGGGTAGGATAAGAGAGAGGAGGAGAAGAGGAGAGCACTGTGGAGGGGATGATGAGAGAGAGGAGAAGAGGAGAGCACTGTGGAGGGGATGATGAGAGAGAGGAGAAGAGGAGAGCACTGTGGAGGGGATGATAAGAGAGAGGAGGAGAAGAGGAGATCACTGTGGAGGGTATGATAAGAGAGAGGAGGAGAAGAGGAGAGCACTGTGGGGGGTAGGATAAGAGAGAGGAGGAGAAGAGGAGAGCACTGTGGAGGGGATGATGAGAGAGAGGAGGAGAAGAGGAGAGCACTATGGAGGGGATGATGAAAGAGAGAGGAGGAGAAGAGGAGAGCACTGTGGAGGGGATGATAAGAGAGAGGAGAAGAGGAGAGCACTGTGGAGGGGATGATAGGAGAGAGGAGGAGAAGAGGAGAGCACTGTGGAGGGTATGATAAGAGAGAGGAGGAGAAGAGGAAAGCACTGTGGAGGGTATGATAAGAGAGAGGAGGAGAAGAGGAGAGCACTGTGGAGGGTATGATAAGAGAGAGGAGAAGAGGAGAGCACTGTGGACGGGATGATAAGAGAGAGGAGGAGAAGAGGAGAGCACTGTGGACGGGATGATAAAAGAGAGGAGAAGAGGAGAGCACTGTGGAGGGGATGATAGGAGAGAGGAGGAGAAGAGGAGAGCACTGTGGAGGGGATGATAGGAGAGAGGAGAGCACTGTGGAGGGGATGATGAAAGAGAGGAGGATTTTGCTGTGTCCATGCGTTGGGACTACACTGGAATAGTTGCACAACGCAGTCCCCTGCCCCCTCCCCCACACACATCTGGCATGACTATGCCCTTCGGAAGATTCACCCTGTTTGTCCTTTTTATCTTGATCACAGAAAGTGAGAGAAAATCTCAAACTTTGGGTTGTCACCAGAACGTGAATTAAGGAGAAATCTTCATATGGAGACACTAGTTCTGGTGACAACCGAAGATTTCCTCTCACTTCCTGTTGTGGATATCGGACAGGAAGTTAAGGGGAATTTCCCCAATGGAACAGATGTCCAAAAAAGAATACATGACAGGGTGTCAAACCCTTTCTTACGCTGTCCAAAACTTTAAGGCAGATAAACAATGAATGAAGCGCTGTATTCAGAAGATCTTATAAATGCAGAGCTTCATTCATTGTTTATCTGCCTTAAACCAATTCAGCTCCAGAAGATTTTCCCCCCCTCTGACCAGGTCATTTTTTGCGATACGGCACTGCGTTACATTGACTGACAATTGCGCGGTCGTGCGACGCTGTACACAAAAATGTATGTCTTTTTTTCCTACAAATAGAGCTTTCTTTTGTTGGTATTTGATCACCTCTGAGGTTTTTATTTTTTGGCCTATAAACAAATAAGTCCAACAATTTTGAAAAAAAAAAAAAACTATATTTTTTACTTTCTGCTTTAAAAAAAAAAAAAATCAAATTTCTTCATCAATTTAGGCCAATTTGTATTCTGCTACATATTTTGGTAACAAAAGTTATCGCATCTACAAACTATGGGATAGGTTTAAGGATTTTTTTTTTCTAGAAATGGCAGCAATCAGCGACTTATAGCAGGACTGCGATATTGTGGTGGACAAATAGGACACGTAGCCCACGTTCACACCGGGCCGATTTGGCATGCGATTTGACATGTCTATTCGCATGCCAAATCGGCGGCTATTTCCAGCAATAGCACTGTCTGAATCGGTGCGGCGCCGACTTTGCAGCGCTTCACCGATTCCCAAAAATAGTTCCTGCACTATTTTTGGTGACTTCGGGGGCGATTTCAATCGATATTTGTAACCCGCGCAGATGTCTCTGAAATCGCTGATAAAGTCGGACTGACACATGGGTATGAACGCGCACAATTTCTAACCTGCAGTCAGTGTGAACCTGGGCTGACACTTTTTCACTCTGTGGGGACCAGTGACACTAATACAGTGATCAGTGCTAAAAATATACACTGTCACTGTACTAATGACACTGGCAGCGAAGGGCATCAGGGATGTTCAAAGGGTTAGATGTGTTCCTAGGCCTAGGGAGCTCGCTAACTGTGTGGGGGAGGTGCATTTACTGCGAGAAGCCAGAGATCCGTGTTCCTGCTTAGGAGAAGCACAAGATCACAGTCTTCCCTTGTCACAGAATGTCGTTCTGCCTGTGCCGCGAACGATCAGCGGGTTACAGCGGACATTGTGTCCGGTGGACCCTTCTGATTGGCTCCCGCTGTGTCCAGGCATAATGGGATCGGTTCACCATTGGACCCGGACCCAGAAGTGCAGAAACACATATTTGTAAGTGATTCTGTGGAAGAGGTTAAAGCAGAACTGAAGGCAAAACTTTTCTTTAAAATTTTTGGACAATATAAAAAGGGGTTTGATACCCTCTCATGTGGTTTTTTTTTTACATCTGGGTCCCATTGGGGAGATTTCCCTTCACTTCCTGTCCCAAAGCCACAACAGGAAGTGAGAGGAAATCCCTGGTTGTCACCAGAACTAGTGTCCCCGTTGGAAGATTTCTCCTCAATTCCTGTTTTGGTGACAACCCAAAATTTGAGATTATTTTACTTTCACTTTGGATTATAACAGTAAATAAATAGAGAGCCTGAATCTCCCTACCAGAGACACAGACAGCAAAATAACCTGACAGCTGTTATAAGCCATCAATATCCAAAGCTAAAAAAATGTTTGGCTTTTGGTTACACTTTATATTCCAGGTAATAGTAATGATAGTAAATACAAATAATAAAACTACTCGGAGCGCGCGCCGTTACTTTGTATCGATTTCTCGCGGATATAAAATGTATCAGTTCTCAGAACTGTCACTGAGTACCGCCCCCCCGCGTGTCATCTGTGGGCGGAGTCTGTCCATAGAAGGAGACAAGGGGGCGGTGTTGATTGGTCAGTGGGGATAAAGGAGGGATGATTTTGGCGCGCGCGGGAAAAGATAGTATCAGAGAAGAGAGATGTGTGCGGAGTACGGAGGAATAGACCGGGAGAGGAGGTCATGTGATCACACCGAGCTCCGGGTAAGTACCGTCTCCTGTCCGGGCTCCTCCACCCACCACACTGATCTCTCCTCATTGTATCATCTCCGGACCTTCTATAAGACCCTTTCACCCCCTCCCCCCACTACAGGTATAAGGAGTCTGTGTATGGAGGGGTCACTGTACTAGTATTACATAGGGGGGGTGGGGGAGTGGAGCATGTATTACATAGGGGGGGGGGGGAGTGGAGCCTGTATTACATAGGGGGGGAGTGGAGCATGAATTACATGGGGGGGGAGTGAAGCATGTATTACATAGGGGGGGGGGGAGTGGAGCATGAATTACATAGGGGGGGGGGGGGGGGAGTGGAGCATGTATTACATAGGGGGGGGAGTGAAGCATGTATTACATAGGGGGTGGGGGAGTGGAGCATGAATTGCATAGGGGGGGTGGGGGAGTGGAGCATGTATTACATAGGGGGGGGGGAGTGGAGCATGTATTACATAGGGGGGGGGGAGTGGAGCATGTATTACATAGGGGGGGGGAGTGGAGCATGTATTACATAGGGGGGGGGAGTGGAGCATGAATTACATGGGGGGGGGAGTGAAGCATGTATTACATAGGGGGGGGAGTGAAGCATGTATTACATAGGGGGGGGGAGTGAAGCATGTATTACATAGGGGGGGGGAGTGGAGCATGTATTACATAGGGGGGGGGAGTGGAGCATGAATTACATGGGGGGGGGAGTGAAGCATGTATTACATAGGGGGGGGAGTGAAGCATGTATTACATAGGGGGGGGGAGTGAAGCATGTATTACATAGGGGGGGGGAGTGGAGCATGTATTACATAGGGGGGGTGGGGGAGTGGAGCATGTATTACATAGGGGGGGTGGGGGAGTGGAGCATGAATTGCATAGGGGGGGTGGGGGAGTGGAGCATGTATTACATAGGGGGGGTGGGGGAGTGGAGCATGTATTACATAGGGGGGGGGGGAGTGGAGCATGTATTACATAGGGGGGGGGGAGTGGAGCATGTATTACATAGGGGGGGGAGTGGAGCATGTATTACATAGGGGGGGGGAGTGGAGCGGAGCATGTATTACATAGGGGGGGGGAGTGGAGCATGTATTACATGGGGGGGGGGGGGGGGGGAGTGGAGCATGAATTACATGGGGGGGGGGAGTGGAGCATGTATTACATAGGGGGGGGGGAGTGGAGCATGTATTACATAGGGGGGGGGGTGGGGGAGTGGAGCATGTATTACATAGGGGGGGGGGGAGTGGAGCATGAATTACATGGGGGGGGGAGTGAAGCATGTATTACATAGGGGGGGGGAGTGGAGCATGAATTACATGGGGGGGGAGTGAAGCATGTATTACATATGGGGGGGGGAGTGAAGCATGTATTACATAGGGGGGGGAGTGGAGCATGAATTACATGGGGGGGGGGAGTGGAGCATGTATTACATAGGGGGGGGAGTGAAGCATGTATTACATAGGGGGGGGGGGGGGTGGAGCATGTATTACATAGGGGGGGTGGGGGAGTGGAGCATGTATTACATAGGGGGGGGAGTGGAGCATGAATTGCATAGGGGGGGTGGGGGAGTGGAGCATGAATTGCATAGGGGGGGTGGGGGAGTGGAGCATGTATTACATAGGGGGGGGGGGGGAGTGGAGCATGTATTACATAGGGGGGGGGAGTGGAGCATGTATTACATAGGGGGGGGAGTGGAGCATGTATTACATAGGGGGGGGGAGTGGAGCGGAGCATGTATTACATAGGGGGGGGGAGTGGAGCATGTATTACATAGGGGGGGGGAGTGGAGCATGTATTACATGGGGGGGGGGGGGGGGGGGAGTGGAGCATGAATTACATGGGGGGGGGAGTGGAGCATGTATTACATGGGGGGGGGGGAGTGGAGCATGTATTACATAGGGGGGGGGGTGGGGGAGTGGAGCATGAATTACATAGGGGGGGGAGTGGAGCATGAATTACATAGGGGTGGGGGAGTGGAGCATGAATTACATAGGGGTGGGGGAGTGGAGCATGTATTACATAGGGGGGGGGGAGTGCAGCATGTATTACATAGGGGGGGGGGAGTGGAGCATGTATTACATAGGGGGGGTGGGGGAGTGGAGCATGAATTACATAGGGGGGGTGGGGGAGTGGAGCATGAATTACATAGGGGTGGGGGAGTGGAGCATGTATTACATAGGGGGGGGGGGGGAGTGGAGCATGAATTACATGGGGGGGGGAGTGAAGCATGTATTACATAGGGGGGGGGGAGTGGAGCATGAATTACATGGGGGGGGAGTGAAGCATGTATTACATAGGGGGGGGGGGAGTGGAGCATGAATTACATGGGGGGGGAGTGAAGCATGTATTACATGGGGGGGGGGAGTGGAGCATGTATTACATAGGGGGGGAGTGAAGCATGTATTACATAGGGGGGGGGGGTGGAGCATGTATTACATAGGGGGGGTGGGGGAGTGGAGCATGTATTACATAGGGGGGGAGTGGAGCATGAATTGCATAGGGGGGGTGGGGGAGTGGAGCATGTATTACATAGGGGGGGGGGGGGGGAGTGGAGCATGTATTACATAGGGGGGGGAGTGGAGCATGTATTACATAGGGGGGGGAGTGGAGCATGTATTACATAGGGGGGGGGGGAGTGGAGCGGAGCATGTATTACATAGGGGGGGGGAGTGGAGCATGTATTACATGGGGGGGGGGGGGGGAGTGGAGCATGTATTACATGGGGGGGGGAGTGGAGCATGTATTACATAGGGGGGGGGTGGGGGAGTGGAGCATGAATTACATAGGGGGGGAGTGGAGCATGTATTACATAGGGGGGGGAGTGGAGCCTGTATTACATAGGGGGGGGAGTGGAGCATGTATTACATAGGGGGGGGAGTGGAGCATGTATTACATAGGGGGGGGGAGTGGAGCATGTATTACATAGGGGGGGGAGTGGAGCATGTATTACATAGGGGGGGAGTGGAGCATGTATTACATAGGGGGGGGGGAGTGGAGCATGTATTACATAGGGGGGGGAGTGGAGCATGTATTACATAGGGGGGGGGAGTGGAGCATGTATTACATAGGGGGGGGGAGTGGAGCATGTATTACATAGGGGGGGGGAGTGGAGCATGTATTACATAGGGGGGGGAGTGGAGCATGTATTACATAGGGGGGGGGAGTGGAGCATGTATTACATAGGGGGGGGGAGTGGAGCATGTATTACATAGGGGGGGGGGGGGGGAGTGGAGCATGTATTACATAGGGGGGGGGAGTGGAGCATGTATTACATAGGGGGGGGTGGGGGAGTGGAGCATGTATTACATAGGGGGGGGGGGGGGAGTGGAGCATGTATTACATAGGGGGGGGGGGTGGGGGAGTGGAGCAGGAATTACATAGGGGGGTGGTGGGGGAGTGGAGCATGAATTACATAGGGGGGGGTGGGGGAGTGGAGCATGTATTACATAGGGGGGGGGTGGGGGAGTGGAGCATGTATTACATAGGGGGGGTGGGGGAGTGGAGCATGTATTACATAGGGAGGGGGGAAGTGGAGCATGTATTACATAGGGAGGGGGGAAGTGGAGCATGTATTGCATAGAGGGGGGAGTGGAGCCTGTATTACATAGGGGGGGGAGTGGAGCCTGTATTGCATAGGGGGGGGAGTGGAGCCTGTATTACATAGGGGGGGGGAGTGGAGCCTGTATTACATAGGGGGGGGAGTGGAGCCTGTATTACATAGGGGGGGGGGGAGTGGAGCCTGTATTACATAGGGTGGGGGAGTGGAGCATGTATTACATAGGGGGGGTGGGGGAGTGGAGCATGTATTACATAGGGAGGGGGGAAGTGGAGCATGTATTACATAGGGAGGGGGGAAGTGGAGCATGTATTGCATAGAGGGGGGAGTGGAGCCTGTATTACATAGGGGGGGGAGTGGAGCCTGTATTGCATAGGGGGGGGAGTGGAGCCTGTATTACATAGGGGGGGGGAGTGGAGCCTGTATTACATAGGGGGGGGAGTGGAGCCTGTATTACATAGGGGGGGGGGAGTGGAGCCTGTATTACATAGGGGGGGGGAGTGGAGCCTGTATTACATAGGGGGGGAGTGGAGCCTGTATTACATAGGGGGGGAGTGGAGCCTGTATTACATAGGGGGGGAGTGGAGCCTGTATTACATAGGGGGGGGGGGGAGTGGAGCCTGTATTACATAGGGGGGGGGGAGTGGAGCCTGTATTACATAGGGGGGGGAGTGGAGCCTGTATTTCATAGGGGGGGAGTGGAGCCTGTATTACATAGGGGGGGGGGGGGAGTGGAGCCTGTATTACATAGGGGGGGGAGTGGAGCCTGTATTACATAGGGGGGGGGAGTGGAGCCTGTATTACATAGGGGGGGAGTGGAGCCTGTATTACATAGGGGGGAGTGGAGCCTGTATTACATAGGGGGGGGAGTGGAGCCTGTATTACATAGGGGGGGAGTGGAGCCTGTATTACATGGGGGGGGGGGGGGGGAGTGGAGCCTGTATTACATGGGGGGGGGGGAGTGGAGCCTGTATTACATAGGGGGGGGAGTGGAGCCTGTATTACATAGGGGGGGGGGGAGTGGAGCCTGTATTACATAGGGGGGGGAGTGGAGCCTGTATTACATAGGGGGGGGGGGAGTGGAGCCTGTATTACATAGGGGGGGGAGTGGAGCCTGTATTACATAGGGGGGGGGGGAGTGGAGCCTGTATTACATAGGGGGGGGAGTGGAGCCTGTATTACATAGGGGGGGGAGTGGAGCCTGTATTACATAGGGGGGGGGAGTGGAGCCTGTATTACATAGGGGGGGGGAGTGGAGCCTGTATTACATAGGGGGGGGAGTGGAGCCTGTATTACATAGGGGGGGGAGTGGAGCCTGTATTACATAGGGGGGGGGGGAGTGGAGCCTGTATTACATAGGGGGGGGGGGTGGAGCCTGTATTACATAGGGGGGGGGGAGTGGAGCCTGTATTACATAGGGGGGGAGTGGAGCCTGTATTACATAGGGAGGGGGGGGAGTGGAGCCTGTATTTCATAGGGGGGGGGAGTGGAGCCTGTATTACATAGGGGGGGAGAGTGGAGCCTGTATTTTAGGGGGGAGTGGAGCATGTATTTCATAGAGGGGGGGTGGAGCATGTCTTGCATAGAGGGGGGGGGGGGGGGGAGTGGAGCATGTCTTGCATAGAGGGGGGGGGGGGGGTGGAGCATGTCCTGCATAGAGGGGGGGGAGTGGAGCATGTCTTGCATAGGGGGGGGGGGAGTGGAGCATGTTATGCATAGAGGGGAGTGGAGCATGTATTGCATAGAGGGGGGGGGAGTGGAGCATGTATTGCATAGAGGGGGGGGGGGAGTGGAGCATGTATTGCATAGAGGGGGGGGGGAGTGGAGCATGTATTGCATAGGGGGGGGGGGGGGTGGAGCATGTATTGCATAGAGGAGGGGGGGGGAGTGGAGCATGTATTGCATAGAGGGGGGGAGTGGAGCATGTATTGCATAGAGGAGGGGGGGGGAGTGGAGCATGTATTGCATAGAGGGAAGGAGTGAAGCATGTATTGCATAGAGGAGGAGGGGGGGGAGTGGAGCATGTATTGCAGAGAGGGGAGTGGAGCATGTATTGCATAGAGGAGGAGGGGGGGGGGAGTGGAGCATGTATTGCACGAGGTGAGAGAGAGTAGAGCAGGTATCGCACAGGTGGAGGGGCTATCAGCTATTGCACACAGGTGGGGGGGGGGGTAAGAAGGTATCTCACAGGGAGGAGGCAGCAGATGGTGCAAACGAGTAGGGGGGGGAGAGAGAATTGCACACAGGTTTGGTCGAGGGGGACGGGGGGAGTGTAGTTTTTTCTTTCACTGGAAGTAGGTATTGCACACAGGTAGAGGGGGGGGGGGGGGGATTATTGTAAACACAGAGAAGCCATTACCTGGTGTGAATGTTTGTGTTCCCCGTTGTAAGGAATCCTCCCATCCAGGGCTGTGTTTTGGCCTAGGGCGGCAGTTTGCGGGGGGCGGCAAAAAAAGCTGCCCCCCCGCATGAAAGTCCCCCCACCCGATTCCCGGCTCCCCCCACACACATGCAGCCCACGGCGGCCGCCTTGCTGTAGCGGCACCGCTGTGTATGGGCGTGCTTGGCAGAGGGACGTGTCATGTCCCTTCACCCTCTGCCAATCACGTCCATACACAGCGGTGCCGCTACAGCAAGGCGGCCGCCGTGGGCTGCGTGTTTGCGGGGGGGGGGCCAGCCACGGGAGCCAGGAATCGAGAAGACGGATGGGGGGGCTTTCTCTCATGCGGGGGGGGCAGCGTGTGACTCACGCCCCCATAAGCAGCCGGTGACTAACGGGAGGTGGAGCCTTATGCTCCGCCTACCCTCCTCCGCACTGCTTTCCTTGAATCTTCTCGGCAGTGACGTCAGGAGGAAAGAGAGAGGAGCATGAGGGAAACCCCCAGGACAGCAGGTAAAATTATTTAATTATATCAGTGTTATGGGCACAGTGGCTGCGTTTGGTGGGGCATGGTGAGGCTGCAATTGATGTCTTTTTTTCTGAATTTTTTAGTTTTTTTGCGCCCCCCCCAAAAAAAAATTTGAGCACCAGCTGCCACTGGCATGTGCAAAGTGCTCCATGCATGCTAAAATCAATGCAAACCCATTAAACAGTCCACATTTAGTGAAAGTGCATTAATATGCAGATCATGATATTGCAATAAAGTGCTCCATCAATGCAAACTCATTAAAGAGGAGTCCCGCCCCCACCCCGTGAAAACATTAAAACTCAGCAGCTACAAATACTGTAGCTGCTGACTTTTATAGGACCGCAATGTCGACACCTCAGCCGATTTTTGGATTTTGCCACCATCATTCATAGTAAGGGAAACCGGACGGTTCACTACTGCACGTGTGCGAAGCGCTTTGCACTTTCTGAATGGCCCAGTGGAGGAAGGAGGAGGGGGGGCCGAACTTCAGAGGGGGCAGCGCAGTCTCCCGGGAGTGGGGAATGGTACCTGTCAAAAACAGATACCCGTTCCTCCCCCCTGAAAGGTGCCAAATGAGCCTAAAGAGGAAGGGCTGTGGTTTACAGATGATGGGGTGGGTTGTATTTAAATTAGGGGGTGCATGAGTTTAGTCAGGCCTAGGGCAGCACAAAACCTAAATACACCACTGCTCCCACCCCCTCCATCTGTGGCGGGTCTCCTCGTGCCGTCTTCCCATGGCGGGTCTCCTCGTGCCGTCTTCCCATGGCGGGTCTCCTCGTGCCGTCTTCCCGTGGCGGGTCTCCTCGTGCCGTCTTCCCGTGGCGGGTCTCCTCGTGCCGTCTTCCCGTGGCGGGTCTCCTCGTGCCGTCTTCCCGTGGCGGGTCTCCTCGTGCCGTCTTCCCGTGGCGGGTCTCCTCGTGCCGTCTTCCCGTGGCGGGTCTCCTCGTGCCGTCTTCCCGTGGCGGGTCTCCTCGTGCCGTCTTCCCGTGGCGGGTCTCCTCGTGCCGTCTTCCCGTGGCGGGTCTCCTCGTGCCGTCTTCCCGTGGCGGGTCTCCTCGTGCCGTCTTCCCGTGGCGGGCCTCCTCGTGCCGTTTTCCCGTGGCGGGCCTCCTCACTGCTTTTGTTAGTGGATTACAGGATGTCAGGAACCACCCCCATGAGCGGCGGGGTGCAGATATTCCACATACTGAGATTTGGAGGGGGGGGGGGGGGGTTGGGAATTCATCACACTAGGAAGGGGGTGAAGAGGCCAGTACCTGATAAGTCCCAGTATATTCCTAACCTATTCAGGAATTGTACTTTCACCTGACTGGTCCTGCTGAGGTACGGGACACGTTTCCAGCACAGATTTGTGGAAGGCAGAACAATTGGGACTCTCAGGAGAAGAATGCAGTCAGCCATCCCTCCTGTTAGGTGGAGCTCCGGGGACTGCTCTATGGGTAGCGATGATCTGTGTTCTGCTTGCTCCGTCGTCCTGGGGAGGGAGGCTCGGTGCTGACACAAGCCTGGTAGAGAACAAGTTTCTTCTTTCTGGACATTCCTCTGCATGCTCACAACCCGCTCCTCCCTTGTCGATGGACACGAGGGGTATTGAGCAGTGACAATGTCCCGGCTCCTAGGGGGGTCCTCTCCTCCTTCCTTGCTCAGTGTCCAATCCTCGCTAGTGGTCAGCGCTGACATTTCACATCCTTCCTCCAGCTAGCTCCTCTCCTGATCAGTACTCACAATTGGCACCATAAATTCAGCTTTTCTGGAGCCAATGAGAAAGGAGGGGTGTGTATTGAAGCCCCCCCCCCCCCGGCAATTGACTCATAGCGATACAGCTCTTCTATTAACGCACAGCACCCGGTAAGAGACTCAAGGCCTGATTTGGGGGCTTTAGCCCCAGTAGCCACCCCCTAGCGACGCCACTGAACTGGGGTCAGTGCAGACAGATCACTCATGTGATGAGGGAGCTGATTTTTAACCCCTTCCTGACCAGCCTCCAGAGTTATACTGCGGCAGGATGGCTCCTCTGGACGAGCCGTCATAGCTGTACGTCAGCTCTTCAAGAAGCTCTGTGTATAGAGGACCCCCACCCATAGAACTATTCCTGGATGGATCTGATATTATGGATCCCATCCAGGTAGGACCATTCGCAATACCAGGGATGAGCAACCTTTGAGAAGTGAAGATCTACCTAAACATCATGAAACAGATAACCAGGGTTCAATGTGTGCTTTGTTTTTTGTTTTTTTCCTAGCAAGGTTTAACTAAATGGTAAGGAAAATATAGAATATAATAAAACAAATGCCACTGTAAAGATAAACACTTGGCTTACCTTAGAGGTGGACACTGTCAGTCAGTGAGGCAGCAGATGGCATGTGGACAGTCAGTAGGGCCAAGTTTGGTTTCAGTGGACAGTGTTGGGGCAGCAGCTAAGAGAACACTTGTTGCAGCAGGAGTTGTACCCCTTGTTGCTTTCAGTGAATTCTACTGCCCACCATTCCTAATCCATTCAAGTAAATGGGGCCCCTCTACAAGCACCTCGCAATTGTATACTTGTGTGGGATCCAAGGGGTCATTGCAGGTGGTGAGGAGGCAATACAATGCCTCCTTACTGCCTGCTTTAACCCCTTGATTGCAAAGTAGCTTCACTTGAATGGGTCAAGCGTGGCTTGTGCTACACCCAACAGGTGTATAATTCTAAAGCCATGTTTACACTCCTGGCCACTGCAGCGAAGGAGGAGGTGCAGAGGAGGTTGGAAAAAATGAGGATTAACTATGGGGTTTTACCACATCTGAACCACAATTGTAAAGAGTCCTTACTGCCCTGAGCCCGCTAAAAGTATAGGAGTTCTGGACGATTATCACTGTTTCACTAATGTATAAGGCCCCTTTCACACGGGGCAGATCCACAGGATGGACTCTGCTAGCGCGGGGGGCTCTGCTGATCCGGCAGACGTCAGGTCAGTGTCCGCTCACTGTGCAGAGATGGACCTGTCAGAGTCCCGCTCTCCTCTATGGGAGATGAAAACGGACAGCCTGTCCATTTTTATCCGATACGTTCATCATTCCAGCGGATCGCCGTACGTCTGTCTTGGGTGGCAGGCGGTTGTCAGCAGACACATCTCCGCTGACATCCACCTGCCCATAGAAGTTAATGGGTGGCTCGGATCTGCCTGGGGAAAAAAAACGGACAGGTGGATCCGAGCGGGCCGATCGTGCGAAATTGGCCTAAAACCCTGACCTGAAGTTAATACAGGAGAATAGAAAGCCGACTTTCAGTGCAGCACAGCGCTTTTCTCTGTCTTGCAGCTCCTGCGGGCACCGCTCCAGCTAACAGTTAAGAGGCAGATATGACCTTAGATATGACTCCGCCTTATACTGCAGCCAAAACTACAGAAGTGGTCCATGGCCGCCTTCTCCCTCCATGGCCGGCGCATGTTTGATGCTGTGGGGACAAGCGGGTCGGCAAGTCGAAGGCGCGGTCTACCAGTCCACTTGTTGCCAACCCCCCACTCAATACAGAGCAGTGCTGTGTGCAGGGTGGTCCTGGATGTATTATGTATCCATGTTCAGAATATGATCTCATTACACATCTGTTACACAAGATCTACCTGGATATGTCCCATCTATAGGGGGCAGAGCTGTGTACATCTTCTGTCTATTCCTGGATGGATCTGATATTATATATCGTTATACCCCATGTATCACATTCTCTCTAAACCCATACTGGAGGGGTGTGGCAGATCCATCCAGGAATAGTTATGGGGGGGGGGTGTTGTCTGTACACCCCCCTAAAAAAGAGGATCCTGCTACTTAGATTTAGTGATACATATCAGATGCAGCCAGGAAAAGTTATCACTAGATTCAAGTAGCAGGATCCTTTTTTTTTTTTTCTGGGGGGGGGGGGGGGGGGGGCGGCGGCTGTGTACAGATGACAACCCCCCCCATAACTATTCCTGGATGGATGTGATGATATGTATCACTAGATCTCGTCCAGGCAGAAGGATCCTCTATACAGGAGGGATGGGGGATGTGCACAGGCGACCCCCCCCCCAGCAATTCCTGGATGGATCTATTTCTTGCCAGATCCCATCCAGCAGGTAGAATGATCCTCTATTGCTATGCAGGAGGGGGGGGGGGGCTATTCCTGGATGGATCTAATATTATTATGCATCACTAGATCTCATACGAGTAGAAGGATCCTCTATATGTGGGGTGCTGTGTACAAATAACCCCCCAACACACACACTCAAAGATGGTTCTGATGTGTAGCAAACCAGATACTTGCGCACCGCCCCCCCCCCCCCCTGTATAAAACACTAAACTCATGACCTATAGGGGCTTTGCGTGTGCACCCATGAAATGGCAAAAACCTTCAGTAGCCTATATTTTTTTCATAGGCAATGCTTTAAAAGCCCCCTACAGATCATCAGTTTAGTGTTATGCAGTAGTTCTGATGCTATAGAATTATTGCTCTCACTCCGGCATGCTCCTGATGCATATTGTGTAGGGAAATCGCAGGCGCTAAACCACATGCATTTGTGTATGTAGGGGGCTCTAAAATGTTTTTTTCTGTCTGTTTAAATGTTTAAAACTTTTTTTTATACTTTTATGTTATAAAAAAAAAACTGATTGCCATTACATAGCGGACCAATAGCCCCCTATGTGGCATATACATGACAAGTACTCTTTATTAAACATTCAGAGCCTATTAGACCCTGGATGTCTCCTCTGTACTCCGCTACAGCTGATGGAACAGAGATGAGAGATGCTTCCCTGAGCACAGCTCCTGTAGAATGGCAGCGCCGGTCCCGGAAATGACATACATACAGGTGGCATAGTGGAGCCCGCTAGACAGAGCCAGGTGGACAGGAGAGGGAGGGGTGCAGCCAGGTGGTAAGAGGATGGAGCCAGGCAGACAAGATGGCAGGGGCACAACCAGGTGGGGTGGTGGATGGAGCCAGGTGAAGGAGGGGTGCAGCCAGGTGGGGGGGGGGAGGGATGGAGCCAGGTGGACGGGGGGAGAGGGGTGCAGCAGGGTGTGGAGCCAGGTGGTGGGGGGGAGGATGGAGTCAGGTGGGGGTGGAGCCAGGTGGGGGTGGAGCCAAGTGGAGGGGAGTGGGGGGTGCAGCCAGGTGGGGGAGGAGGATGGAGGGGGGTGCAGCCAGGTAGAGGGGAGTGGGGGGGTGCAGCCAGGTGGGGGAGGAGGATGGTGCAGCCAGGTGGGGGAGGGGGGTGGAGGGGAGTGGGGGAGGAGGATGGAGGGGGGGTGGAGCCAGGTAGAGGGGAGTGGGGGGGTGCAGCCAGGTGGGGGAGGAGGAGGATGGAGGGGGGTGCAGCCAGGTGGGGGAGGGAGGGAGGGTGCAGCCAGGTGGGGGAGGGGGGGGGTAGATGGAGCCAGGTGGGGGAGGAGGGTGGAGGGGAGTGGGGGGGTGCAGCCAGGTGGGGGAGGAGGATGGAGGGGGGGTGGAGCCAGGTAGAGGGGAGTGGGGGGTGCAGCCTGGTGGGGGAGGAGGATGGAGGGGGTGCAGCCAGGTGGGGGAGGAGGATGGAGCCGGGGGGGTGGAGACAGGTGGACAGGGGGGGTGCAGCCAGGTGGGGGAGGAGGATGGAGCCGGGGGGGGTGGAGCCAGGTGGACAGGGGGGGGGGTGCAGCCAGGTGGGGGAGGAGGATGGAGTTGGGGGGGTGGAGTCAGGTGGACAGGGGGGGGTGCAACCAGGTGGGGGAGGATGGAGCTGAGGGGGTGGAGCCAGGTGGATGGGGGGTGGAGCCAGGTGGGGGAGGAGGATGGAGCTGGGGGGTGGAGCCAGGTGGACAGGGGTGCAACCAGGTGGGGGAGGAGGATGGAGCTGGGGGGGTGGAGCCAGGTGGACAGGGGTGCAACCAGGTGGGGGAGGAGGATGGAGCCGGGGGGGTGGAGCCAGGTGGACAGAGGGGGGTGCAGCCAGGTGGGGTAGGAGGATGGAGCCGGTGGGTGGAGCCAGGTGGACAGGGGGTGGAGCCAGGTGGGGGAGGATGGAGCCGGGGGGTGGAGCCAGGTGGACAGGGGGGGTGGAGCCAGGTGGGTGGAGCCAGGTGGACAGGGGGGGTGGAGCCAGGTGGACAGGGGGGGTGGAGCCAGGTGGGGGAGGATGGAGCCGGGGGGTGGGGCCAGGTGGACAGGGGGTGGAGCCAGGTGGACGGGGGGGTGGAGCCAGGTGGGGGAGGACGATGGAGGGGGTGGAGGATGGAGCCGGGGAGGGGGTGGAGCCAGGTGGGGGAGGAGGATGGAGGGGGTGGAGGATGGAGCCGGGGAGGGGGTGGAGCCAGGTGGGGGAGGAGGATGGAGCCGGGGAGGGGGTGGAGCCAGGTGGGGGAGGAGGATGGAGCCGGGGAGGGGGTGGAGCCAGGTGGGGGAGGAGGATGGAGCCCTGGGGGGTGGAGCCAGGTGGACAGGGGGGGTGGAGCCGGGGAGGGGGTGGAGCCAGGTGGGGGAGGATGGAGCCGGGGGGTGGAGCCAGGTGGACGGGGGGTGGAGCCAGGTGGGGGAGGATGGAGCCGGGAGGTGGAGCCAGGTGGACGGGGGGTGGAGCCAGGGTGGGGGGGAGGATGGAGCCAGGTTGGGGGGGGGGGGTCACACACCAGGGATGAAGTCCGGTCCTCCTATGGAAGTCATCTCCATCTTTGGGCTCCTCCGGGACAAGTAGCCCAGCGGGTGTCCTGTGGTCAGTCTGGGTGGATGTATCCTGTCTGTGTGCACATCGCCCGGGGAGGGGGGCGGGGAGCTGACACGGCTTCTGGACATCGGTATTGTTGCCCGTGGCTCAGGGGGGGGATCCGGCGGCTTCTCCTTCTCTCTGCACCAGCAGCCAGATAGAGCCGCCTTCTGCTTCTCCCGCTACACCCCGCACCGCCCGCCACGGGAAACCGGATCCTCTGGAGGGGGGGGGGCGCCCCTAGTGGTCGGTGTCTCTGCCCAGCGGTGCCGATCACTGGATCCATCCCGGTGCGATCATCCTCTATACAGGAGAGCGCTGTGTACAGGTGAGCCTCCCCTCCCCCCCATACCTGTCCCTGGATGGATCTGATAATAGAAAATGTATGGGATGTCCGGTACAGGTCGGGGTCTCCGGTGTCCGGTACAGGTCGGGGTCTCCGGTACAGGTCGGGTCTCCGGTGTACAGCGATCATTGTCCGGACAGGACGGTCGGCTGTCATTAGTCCCGCTGTATCTCCCCGGTATTACCGCCCCCCATATCTCTGCACTCACCTCCCGGTAGAAGGGTGTACGGGTAGCACATTGTACTGCGCGCGGTTTGCTGTCACCTGTGGGCTCCGCTTGCCGCGCTCAGGTTATATATAAAGGGAAAGCTCTAATCTTATTGGTCGCCGCGGTACCCTCTCCAAGCGGGTTGCTTTGTGAATTGTGACGTCAGCCCGGAGGCTTTCCCATTCTTAATGACAATTAGTGAAGAGGCGTCGGACGACACCTAGTGGTGAAAACAGATCATAGAAAACACTGTGTATCGTTCCAAGAGAATAACGCCATATTGTGGCAACCAGAGGGATCTTATTGATTGCATCACATTAAAACAGGAAGTTTAAATGGGATAGGACGCCATGGTGCGCTACAATATGGGGAGAGATAGAGATTGGTCAATTAGTGAAGAGGCGTCGGACGACACCTAGTGGTGAAACTAGAAAATATGGGAAATACTGTGTATAGAATAGATTCTCTCTCTCTCTCTCTCTCTCTCTCTCTCTCTCTCTCATGCAGTTTGATAATCCGAAGGCTGTTATGATCTCTGTAATGGGGATCATCGTCATCTGGTGAGTGGGCTGTATTCTCGGTGTTGGAGGATTCCTTTAGTCACTCCTAAAACCTGAACACTTTGGATGAGCCTTTTTCTTGGACTTAAGCATTTTATTATGTTTTTGACCATTTGGACTTTTATTTTGCACTGTTGATGAGATGTTTGATCACAATAATTTATGGACAATTCTTGATTGACTGTTGTGCATGTTCCATTGGTGTGTATCCGGTGGTTCCTCAGTATTTGTACCGTTTGCACTATATAATTAGAATATAGCGCGGTTCACCACACACACTTTTTCACTTTATAGGTTTTCACAACTTTTTGAACAGGCAGCTAATTTCACAAATGTAAAAATTTCATATGCACAGGTAAGGATTAATTGTTCCCCCTATCACACAATGCAGAGGGACTACTTGTAAAGTTGGAGCTGTAGTAGGGAGCAAGTGCCACATAATCCAATACCTCCTCTTTAGTGCCGGCTCCTGTCCCATGCGGAGAGCCCCATTTACTTGAATGGGCGGTGGTTGGCAGGCAGTAGCATGCACCAAGAGCAACAGGGATGTGTACACCTTTTGGCTGCTACCTCAGCAGCTAAAGGGGGACGGGATTGGGGCGGTAAAACCGCAACTCAACTGCAAGATTTTACTTGTGAACAAGCTCTAAGACCCCATACACACTATTAGATTTTCTGCTGATTTTTGTCTTCAGATTTACCAAAACCATATAATGAGGTCAAGCCTTAAAGGGGTTGTAAACCTTCATGTATTTTCACCTTAATGCATCCTATGCATTAAGTTGAAAAAACTTCTGACAATGACTGGCCCCCCCCAGCCTCCCTGTTTAACTCACCTGACCCCCTTCAATCCCTCGGCGAAGATGTGCTACTTCCCTGCCCAGGGTTCTCAGGTCTTGATTGGATAGATAGCAGCGCAGCCATTGGCTCCCGCTGCTGTCAATCAAATCCAATGAAGCGGGGGGTGGTGCCCTACATTCGGCGATGCTGGACTCGGGAGCGCGCCCACAAGGTAACCCACCGGGAGAGTGCTTCTCCTAGGGGGTTAAATGATGCGGGGAGGAGCTGATAGAGCTGACGGGGACCCCAGAAGAGGAGGATCGGGGGCCACTCTGTGCAAAACTAACTGCACAGTGGAGTTAACTATGATATGTTTGTAAAGCTTCGTTTTTTTTTTTAATCACTTTAAAGAGTTTCCATTTGTATGCAATCAGGCAGGCCCTTGCACTACATGGTTTTGGTAAATCTGAAGACAAAAATCTGCAGAAAATCTAATGTGTATGGGGCTTTAGAGTGCCACTGCCAAATGCAACTAAGGGCTCATTCACAAGTGCAGCAAGCACTGCTGCTCCTCTAATCGGCGATCTGAGTGCGTTTCACAGGTGGTGAGGAGGAAAGATGTTGCTTCCTCACCACTTGATTTAAACCCATGATTGCCGTGCATAGAACGTGACTGCGACATGGTAGTACGGCAATTACAGGTTTAAAGCTGGTGTTCGGAGGGGACACTGTGCCCGGTGATCTTTGACTTCTCCCATGTTGTTCATGTAGATCTCCACCTCTTTAACCACTTCCCGCCTGGCCTATAGCAGAATGACGGCCGGGCGGGGGTTCAGTTATCCTGACTAAGCGCCATATGATGTCTAACAGGATAACAGCCGCCACGTGCCCGTGGGGGAGCGCATTGCGGCGATCGGTGGAGCGGTGTGTCAGTCTGACACACCGCTACACTGATCTCGGTAAAGAGCCTCTGACAGAGGCTCTTTACCATGTGATCAGCCATGTCCAATCACAGCCGATCACGATGTAAACAGGAAGAGCTGTTGATCGGCTGCTCTCCTTCCGGGGGGGGGGTCTGTGCTGATTGTTTTATCAGCGCAGTGATCCCTGGGATGCCCACCCAGGACCACCAGGATGCCGCCAGAACCACCAGGGGTTGCCACCACACTGGACCACCAGGTATGCCATCCTACACCACCAGGCAGCTGCCAATCAGTGCCCCTCCCCAATGCCTGCCAGTGCCGCTTTATCAGTGAAGGAGAAAACATAATTAATTTACAAAATTTTATAACAAACTATTTTTTTTTCCAAAATTTTTGGGCTTTTTTTTTGTTTAGCAAAAATAAAAAGTGCAGAGGTGATCAAATACCACCAAAAGAAAGCTCTATTTGTGGGAACAAAATGATAAAAATTCTGCTTGGGTACAGTTTAGCACAACCGCGCAATTGTCATTTAAACAGCGACCGCTCTGAAAATTGGCTTGGGCAGGCAGGGGGTGTAAGTGCTTGGTATTGAAGTGGTTTAGGTTGCCTACCCATGCTCTATCCAAACTCAGTAGTTTTGACTATAGTTCTACTTTAATTTGCAGATAATAGTAGCCCAATTTATACAAATGTAATAATGATACTTTGTATCTTTTTTATTTTGCATCTGAACAATGATGATCAAAATAGTTGCAGTTTTTTTTTTTCATCAGGGCTAGAACTGTTGTATGCACACAGAGAATCAGACTCCACTCCCACTCAACAATCATCTATTCTTTCACCCTTTGGTAAAGGTAATTTACGTGGTATCAATCTTGTCCTACAGGTTCTTCTGGTGCTGGTTCTACCACAAATGCACACACTGGTGATTCGTAGCTCCCATCTGCACTCACAACTTTTTCAAAAACAGACACAGATTTTCTAGTTCAGAGAATGGAGGAAAGTCCTCCAGACATCTAGATTCACTGTCCATTCCCACACCAGATGTTTCTCCCAATCTTAACACTCAAAATATCATTAACCTTTCAGATCAGCAACTCACTCAAGCTGAAAAAGATCTTCTATGTAAAGGCCTCAGTTTTTGTCCAGACGCTGCCTTAGACACTTTTGAAACAATAAAAGATTTAAATCTTTTTGCTCAAACTTTATTACAAAAGTCTTTTTTCCAAAGAAACACACGCCTAAAACAGTCGCTCAAAAACCAGATGAGGCCTTAGATGATCTCCTGACCCTTCTTGAGGAACAGGACCCTAGTGATCTTATCGACTCATTTGATATCGATTGTCTTTTTGGACGAACATCTCGTAAGAACCCCCGCCTCCATCAGATACACATAAATTCAAAAAACGGTGACAAATTTCCTTCATTTACAAGCAATCCCAATCTTACTGCTTTCATAACATCCACCACGGCAGAGATCCATAAATTAAAGCCACATGTATCCTCTAGCAACCTCACCAATGAACACATTGCTCTAGAATCCCTGAAAAGAACATTCTTTGACCATCAAACCATCCGATAAGGGTGGAAAAATCGTCATTATGACCAATGAGCAATATGCAACAATGTGTCAAAAGATCATTACAAATACATCCTGGTACAAACTTTTTCAAAAGGCGTCATTGAGAAATTCAATGATACCTTTTATGATTTGGTGGATGGAGCTTTCTGTAATGGGGCCATTGATAAGGACACTTGGGAATTAGTCAGAACATCACATCCTCGCATCCCTACTCTATTGTCTCCCTAAAATACACAAGAATCCAAAAAATCCTCCAGGCCGCCCCATCATCTCAGGGAACGGTGCCATAACTGAAAATCTGAGTAAATTTATTGACAGTCATCTTAGGCCTTTCGTTACCAACCTACCCTCGTATCAAAGATACTATCCATTTGTTACAAAATTTAGAGTAATTGCACATTCCACCTCATTTCCTTTTTAGTTGCTATTGACGTTGAAGCGTTATATAGCTTCATTCCCCACAACCTTGGCCTTTCAGCAATTATACCTGTCATATCCCAATCCCATACAGATGACTTTAAGTCCAATTCCTTTTTGATAGAAGCGCTGGACTTCATCCTAACGCACAACACCTTCTCTTTCAATGGATCCCACTACATCCAGGTACAGAGGGTTGCGATGGGGACCCCGTTGTATGCCTACGACCCCCGCTGTGCCCATCGTATGCCAACCTGTACCTGGGGGAGTGGGAGCAGTCTCTATCCAATGACAATTTATCATCATATACCACCCATGTCTTATCATGGTTCAGGTACATAGATGATATTCTAATGATATGGGACAGCACACCAGACAAATTACAAGCTTTCATCTGTGCCATGAACAAGAATACCTTTCAACCTTTATTTTATAATGACGTTCAGTGATACTACCATCACCTTTCTTGATTTAAATATCACCAAATCAACGGATGGTTCACTTTCCAGCGTTCTATATCGCAGAGAGACCGCTGGAAATACCATTCTACATGCGTCCTGTTCGCATCCTGAGCCCTTGGTTCGGTCCATTATATATGGACAGTACTTAAGGCTCAAACACAACTGTTCTACAGATGCATAGTTCATCCGAGAGGCCAATTCCCTCAAGAATCGCCTCTTAGATCGAGGTTATTCACCTACATGCCTCAAAAAGGCTTTCAAACAGGCACATGGACAAATGAGACAAGACTTGCTTTTCTCCAAAAAAAAATCTACCGTTTCAAAACCAATCACTAGATTAATAACGACCGACAACAAGCAACACAAAGCTATCAAAAATCTTACAAGAGCACTGGAACCGGCTACAAACTGACCCAAATCTAAGTCCACATATATCTGCAACTCCCACCGTTACCTTTAGAAGAGCATGCTCACTCAAAGACCAATTGGTCAAGAGTTATTATGTGGGCACCTTCCCGTCCGACCCCTGCAGAAGATTTGGTACTTTTACCAAAGGGCAAAATGTACAAACCTAGACACTTTGCAAACTGCAAAACACCCGAGGACATTTACTTAATAACGTGCCAATGTTTCTACATAGGCAAAACCAAACTAGAGTTTTACAAGAGAGCAACACGACATATCGCAAGCATAAGGTGTGCCAACCCTGACATCCCCTTCGGGGTGACATGTGTGAGACCACCATGCTGGGATACCCCCCCCCCCCGTGTTCTATTCACCATCCTTGATCGAGTCCATCCAGACAGAAGGGGTGGTGATTGGAACAAGGTCTTGCTCCAGATGGAGGTTCGTTGGATTACCGAGCTGAATGCAACTCTGTTTCCAGGCCTCAACACCCAACTAAGTTTCCGCCCTTTCTTAGACGGCTTTACTTCAGGAGGGTGTGAAAAAGAATGATTTGATTTCCTAGAAACATCATATCTATAGCTATGTCTAGGAATATGCTCAAAAAGAATATATTTTGTTGATGTCCATAAACACACTGTTAATTCTTTGATGCGCTCTGTATGCTTATTTGTCTTTCTGCCCCTTTCCTCCTCTTGCCCCCTTCCCCCCCCCTCTCATTTTGTCTTTATATCTGTATATAATGAAAATTTATCAATAGATAACATGATTAGTTCAGATTTTTTTGCTGTACTTTTTGTTGTATGTTTACATATGAATATCATGTTTGCATACCTCCCATGATTGTTCCCCCAATGGGCTCCATTGAGCACAGTTGACACATGTCTGCATATCTACCTTCAGGTCTGACATGTTGTATACACGTTCCCGCCTATCGAGCTCGGTCCACCCACGCCCGGCGCACGGGAGCCCGTCTCCACCTAGGGGGGGCGGGCGCCTGTTACATGTGGCGTGCCTGGATGCCCCTTGATGAATCTCGGGGTATCCGGGCTTCTGCCGTTGTTTTGCACCGGTGGGCTTGGTCTGTTTTTTTTCAATCATGGGTTGTCACCGTGCAGCCCTTGCCCTGAGGGTCTCCCTTTATGGTTTCCCTGCGTTTCTCTCCATACTCAGACCCCTTCTTCTATCTATCTATTGATTTTTTTGGTATTTAATTGGTTATGTGGTACTCAGCGGTTGTCATGGTGATAGCTGGGGACATGCTTCCGCTATGCTCGACCCAACGAGACGCCGCACTCACGACAATTCCGGACTCAGCGAGTCATACACTCGCTTTGCCCGCAGTCGCCATGAGATGACGTCATTGCGCCACCTCACGCAGCGACGGCTCCTCACTGGCGCCACTAAACCCTGCTGATGGCGGTTAAATTATACACTGCGCATGCGCTGGCATCTTAAAAGTTTGCAGATGGTGCATCGGCCACTGCGGACTCTGCCTCCCAGGATTAACACCCTAGCCACTTGTACATATATACCCATTTCAGGTAAGCAGAGTCATTTGTTGCTATTTTTTCTACCTTTTTTTTTTTCTTGTATAAACAATTTGGCCGCTCATCTTTAGAATCAATGCATTGTGGTTATCAAAGACAAATAAAAAAAAAATTAATATTTCTCTCAATATGTTCGCTATTCAGCTTCATATTGCCAAATGATCTTATTACCTAGTACTTTTTGAATAATCTCCACTTGCAATGTTTCTTTTCTGTTTTATTTGTGAATATATACATATACTTTTACTATATCAGGTCTCTTGCCTATCCATTAGGGTCTCTTTCTGGCTAAGACGCAAGGACTGTTATTCGTCGGGACCCTTGTGAGGGCTGCTCCGAGCCCGGACGGGGTCCATCATCCTTCGATGAACAGGCAGCAGTAAACTTGCTCTTTCATGGAATTGTGTTTTTAAATACCTGTTACAATTCATTGTCGGTATGTATGTCGGACATGCTCATGTGCTACAATGTTGAAGCTACCCTGAAATGTCATTTTGAAACCACTATTCCTACTCTTTTTCAGAACTTATTTGTACTCTTTCCTACAATGCCTCTGAGGAAGGGATACATTTCCTGAAACATGTCAGGCTAAAGGAGCAAAAATCATGTTCACTGGAATTTGTAACAGCTTTGAGTATATTGTTGTGTCTTTTCATATAATCTGTACTGTACAAACTGCTGATTTGTTTGTCGTTACACATGTGTTTTAAACAAAAATGTATTTTTCTAAATATGATATAATTTCCTTTTTTCACCCATAAAGTCCCTTTGTACCGGGGGGGTCATGGCTTTTCTTTTAGGGGTAGTTTTCTTACCTTGTATGCACACGGCTTCCTTTTTGTCTTTTGATTTATCAGAACTGAATGTTGGGTGGTGCAGCAGAGGGGCAGAAGGACCATTTGTACTAAACATGCTGTGTGTAAAGTTTTGAAAAGTTCAAACTACAACTGAACAGCAGCGCGATGTCGGGGGGCCCTCACTGATGTTTAAGGGTGACTTCACCTTGCAATGCTGCACTTCAGCAAAAGCACAGCTAAGCCACAGTTTTAGCTGCACTTTTCCATAGATTTCTATGAGGTTCTGCAGTTTTGGTGCGGTTTGCGAAAGTGCCCAAAATTCCTGCGTGCCGCATCTTTGCTGCGCTTTCTGAAACTGCATTCTTCAATGGTAGTGCCGAAACAGTGAGTTTACACCACACCAGATCTAGTTTTTAGGGCTTTCCTGCCCACTTTTATTTTAGTAACACAAAAGGTCACATAGGCAAATCTGCCCACACAGTGGGGCTCTCACCATCACTTAAGGGTCCCTTCTGAATATTAGTTTTGGCTCTCTTGACCATGAAACACATCCCAGTGTTTATAGCAGGGCTTGACAATTTATTTTTTTTTTGAATCTAGGAGCCAACTTCAAAAGTTGGAGCCAGTTTGTGCGCAGTGATATGTAATGTATCATAATGACGTTTACAATTTTATTTATATATATATGTATATGTGTGTGTGTGTGTATGTGTATATATATATATATGTATATATATATATATATATATATATATATATATATATATATATATATATATATATATATATATATATATATATATTATATTTATGACATATTTGGTGACGGGCCACTAGGCTTTTAAAGTGGTCGTAAAGCCTGTTAAACCATTTTAACCTACAGGTAAGCCTATAATAAGGCTTACCTGTAGGTACCATGAATATCTCCTAAACTTGCATTGTTTAGGAGATATTCACTGTATCCACATGTGCCGACGTCCTCACGTATGCTAAGAAACGGCCCACCCGTGTCGTTTTCTTTAGGGCCCGTGCTGTGACAGCGGGGGTGGCGTCATAACTGCTCCGGCCAATCACAGCATCGGAGCCCGCAAAGCCGGAAGAAGCTCCAGGAGACATGTTGCTGGTCACAGCAGTGTGCGGGGACCGCTGCAACAGCTACAATCTAAGGTAAGTATTTCATAATGAGCTAGTATGCGATGCATACTAGCTCATTATGCCTTTGTCTTGCAGGTGTTCTTTTTTTATTTTAAGTTTACAACCACTTTAAGCCACTAGGGCAGTGGTTCTCAACTCCAGTCCTCAGGACCCACCAACAGGCCAGGTTTGCAAGATAGCTGAAATACATCATGTGATATCACTTGCTGCTCAGTTATTGCAGTATTCTAGTCTGCAACTCCCCAAGGTAATACTTAAAATCTGGCCTGTTGGTGGGTCCCGAGGACTGGAGTTGAGAACCACTGCACTAGGCAGATATCTGAGCCAATAAGATGGCTGGGACTGCCCGTCATCCTAGATCCACTCTGCTAGGGGTGATATGTGGAGTTATCTCCCATAGACTCACCGGTACGGAACATCCCAGTCGCTATCTGATGACCTGTTTACGTCTATTTGTCACCGATCTCACACCTTTACCACTCGCCTTGTGCCTATTCGTCACTGACCGTGTGCCCAGTTTACGCCTAACTGGTGCCCACCCTCCACCCTGTGCACACTCCTGCCCGGTTTGCACCTATACACTTGCTTGAGAGGTGGGACCTTGCTGTGGTCCATGGTTGCATTCTAGTGAACACTTCGGAGCGGCAGAGGTACCGGCCAGCTTCCTCATTCGCTCGCTGTTTTTTCTCTTATCAATTGGCTGGCGAAAGCCCAGGTGCCTGAACACAATTTGTAGTCACCATGGTGACCTGGTGCCTGGGATTTTCTGATCCCTGGTTTATGCACAGACTCTGCACCTTCCTTACAGCTTCTGTCCCTCATGGACTCTCTGAGGCTCGGACCTTGTTCTGTCCTGACCTGGACACTATGGGGCACAGCAGCACCTCTCAGCTCCCTTCAGACTGACCCCCTGGAGAATGGGGCTCTGAGCTCTATCTCTGGCTCTCATGTATGTATACAGCACACACCTGAGCCATTAGTCTGCTTGCTACCCAGAAAACCTTTTTTCGGTGGCACGGGGTCACTCTGCTACTTGTGCTGTGAAGAAACCATCTCCCTGGAGAACCATTGCATGTGCAGTATGCTGCGAGCTTCCCAGTGCAAGAGGATGACCACAGAACCACAAGTATAGGTTACAGCCTTTGAAGGGGGTCACTGGTGGTTTTGGGTCCTGTAGTACATAGAGAGGCTGAGCTGTTGGCTGTAATGTTTTTTTAAAGTATCGTTATCCTTTAATCACTTCCAGACCGCCCTATAGCAGATATACTGCTCCAGGGTGGCCCCCCTGTGCAGGATCGTGTGTGTGTATATACATGATTCTGCACTTCTGCATACAGGGGGTGCGGGCGCCTCTGCTGTGATTAATCACAGCAGAAGCCGATCTGCGGGGTGCCCGGGTACTGGATGTCCACCGGCACCTGCCGATCGTTAGGCAGAGGTCCGTTCTGTCTCTGCCCATGTAAAAAAGGCAGATCTGTTCTGATGGGAGAAGGGATGGAGTTTGTGTCCCTGCAAAGTACCTCCCACAGTACACAAATACATTCTAGTCACACATTTAACCCTTTGATCACTCTACAGGTTTAACCCCTTCCCAGCCAGTGTCATTGATAGTGACGGTGCATATTGTTAGCACTGGTTCCCGCAAAGTGTCAGTGTTTTGTCTGCTGCAATATCACAGTCCCATCATAAGTCATTGATTACCGCCAAATATGTAGCAGAATACATATTGGCCTAAATTTATGAAGACCATTTTTTTAGTTTTTTGGATATGTTTTATAGCAGAAAGTAAAGTGTGTGTGTGAAAAATATACATATACACACATACAAAAGTAAGTACACCCCTCACATTTTTGAAAATCTTTTCTTCTATCTTTTCGTGTGACAACACTGAAGAAATGACACTTTGCTACAATGTAAAGTAGTGAGTGTACAGCTTGTATAACAGTGTAAATTTGCTGTCCCCTCAAAATAACTCAACACACAGCCGTTAATGTCTAAACCGCTGGCAACAAAAGTCAGTACACCCCTAAGTGAAAATGTCCAAATGAGCTGCTACACATGTTTGGGTATACTTGGGAGTCCCTGGTTGTTCTGCCTATTAGCTAAAAACTTTAATGTCTTGTTAATCAATTTTATGTTTTTTTTTTCCCATCAATTTGAAGAGCATGGTTGGAGTATACTGATGAGTGGCGATAAGGGGTGCCTTCTACATTGGGGGGGGGGAGGGGGGGTGGCATAGATCTCAGACCCTGACCTGCTCTCACAATGTCTTGTATATGGTGGAAAGCTATTAGGCGGCATATAGTGTGCCGAGCTGTACTTGGCAAAGTAATGGACGGTGTGTGCCATCTTCTGCAACTACAGTGGTTTACTTTTTGAACTTTTAGTATTTCTGTATAAATATGACCTTAAGTGTGAGTCCCAAAACCTCATAACCCAATTAAACAATGGAGTAAAACAAAATGCTTTTTGGGGGGGGCGGAGGCACGGGAGGAGCTGTAGAGTGGGAGTCTTTTCATATTGACAAGCAGGTGGTCACCCACTTGTTTATGTGAACCGGATCTGCTGGTGGTGGGACTGTGTGGGGGGTGTCACTGTGGTGTAGGGGGGGCTGCAGTATCTTGATGGTGCAGGGCAGCCTGGAGCTATGATAAAGCTGGATGAAAGGGATCCCAATGTTATGGAGTCTTTTAGGCTCCGTTCACACTTGTACAACTTTTATGTAACTTTGGGTGGCTTTGACCAATGATAATTGATAACTGTTGCATGTAAAACATTCAGGTTTGAGGGTTAATATTTGAAGTCTATGGCCCTCAAGTCATATGAAAGTCAGGCCCAAGCTGTGAATGAACTACTCCTGAAGTCGCTTGGATATGAACGGTACTGATTGGAAAACATGGGTGTGACTTATGTGAATTTGATGTCCAAAGACGCATGGTAAGTTGTAGAAGTGTGCATTGAGCCCCAAAGGAAACCCATCGTGAGAAATACGCAGACCTCCATTACTGATTGGCTGGCTGTTGCTGGGTTTTAATATATTATGAGCACTTCACCCAGAAAGTACAAATATCAGGAATTCTTCATTCACTGGCTGCATAACTTAAGGTCAGCGACAAACAAACTATTGAAGCCAGAGGATCCACATAACGGAGGCATTGTCAGAGGAAGGTCAGCAATGGCAGCCTATGTATTTTCCTCCTGAAGACAATGTCATCTTACCAGCTCAGGGCAAAGTGGACATGTCTTTTGTAAAGCCCCCCCAACATGAAACCTGCTACCTTGCTATGCACTCCCCTTACTGCTCCTAGCTCTGTTGCAGCTGACACTAAAATCCCTGGTGTTGGACCCCAAGGGATCATAGACATCGAACCCTTGGTTATATGACAGTGGTCGAGCCTAGCGATTGGCTGCCAGCCTCCAGCGTGGTCACAGGGAAATCCATCACCCATATAATTGAAAGCATTGGGTACTGCCATGGGGGAAGGCTCAGCAGTGGTAAGGCCTCATGTACACTGCTGCTGGTAAATGGACGTTTAGGAGCAGTTGGGCATTTTTTTTCAGCTGCCCCTGAACTCTCCTGTTATCAGTACATGTACACAGGGTCGTTTATTCGTTTCTAGACGGTTGAGTTTAGAAGCGTTTTTGGGCACGCAAAAAAATTGGTCCAAATGCCTGTAGCGGCTTGTAAACCTTGCTAAATGCGGTAACTCGCGTTTAGCAGTGGTTTTTTTTTTTTTTTTATCAAAGGGATTGTCACCTTGCCTAGAATAGGTGAGCTGGCAGTGTCTCTTTGAACAGTCAGTGAAGCTGTATTTGGTACATACATGTATATTCTGATCTATCAGACTAGGAGTGGTACCTACTAAAGGAAGAGACTTCTTGTATTTAATTGGAGGATTTACATGAGTACAGCATCATTGAGCCTGTGACCGACCCCAATATGACAGGGGAGTTTGGAGGGGACTGCAGGGTAGCATCTTGTCTACTGACTATGGGCCCTGACATTTGAGGAAGCTGCCCTGTTATATACAGTAATGCAAGATGACATGTTACCACATTTAACAGTCAAGGAAGTCATTAAGATGGATGTGAAAGGAAAGCTGATTAATGAGATCTGTTTATGGGGTGGGCACTCCCTGACTAATCAAGGCTTGTCTAGAGGCCTAACTGTTAGCTTGCTGGTTAATTTGTTAGCTGTTCATTAGATGTACTAATATTACTGTTTTAGATAATGTGATCAAGCTCTTATCTGATTTTATGTTGAATAAATTTGTTTGAACGTATAATAAAGGGTTCCAGTTTGCACCTAAGCTAGTTTTGGCTCTTAAGTGTAATTTTCAGTGTGAGATATCTCTACAACTTTCTACCACTTTGCCCATGTGAAGTACAAGCAGAAAGATATGCTGACAGGCTACAGGACTGTGGCATTACACCTACGATCTGATTTGTGGGTGCAATACTGTCCAGGCTCCTACAAAAATAATATATGCAAAAAAGTGCATTAACAAAAAAATTATGTTTTTAAAAAGTGATCTTATCCTTTACAAATACTGCATTTGGCCATTAGAAATTGCCTAGAAATGTCCCATCATACTTTGCACCATCTGCTGGCCACATGTGTTGTTTTCCAAATTAAACCAATGAAATAGTCTGCAAACATTTGTTTTGCCCTAGATTCACAGAATATGGTGTCCGTTTTATGAAGCAGTGATCATCGGTGATCCCGAGGATCACCGCTGATCACAGTCCATAAACAGTTTATGAAACAGTGATAATTGGGGGAGAACATGTTTGAACTTGTTCTCCCGCCGATGATCTCTACCCATGGAGAATCCTCATTGAATGACACAGTAACGGCCAGTTTATGAAGCGGTGATCTCACCGCTTCACTGGCGATCTGTGTCAGAATTCACACTCCCGGGTTCACCAGCTCAGAGGTGGTGAATCGGGGAGTGAAGAGGAAATCTGGGGGGATCTGAGGGGGGAGGAGGAAGATTTTTAACTTCCTTATGCCTCGTTCAGACCCCCCAATACTGTAACCATGTCCCCCTGTCATATTTATGTGTATACATATTTATACATATATACATATAATGTGTATATATATATCATGTGTGTGTATATACATGTATATATAGTGTGTGTGTGTATACATATGTGTATAATGTAGGGGGACACATTATTTTATTAACATTAATCCACGCCGTTGAGCGGTGATAATTTATCACTGCTTGATAAACTGACATCTGGTACTGTAATCTCGTAAAGTCTCACGAGATTCCAGTATCAGGAGCCGTTCTTCACTATTTGAAGCATTTGTAGATCTCTTCACTCCTCCAAAGGTGAAGCGATCTACACCGCTTCATAAACAGGCAAACAGAGGAGAAGATTCTTCACTGTGAATGCCGGAGAACGAAGCAGTGAATAGATTTCACTGCTTCATAAAGGGACACCTGAGTGTACATGCATGTTCTCTAGCAAACTATTGTGTTTAAAAAAAAAAAATAATAATAATAAAAAAAGCACGCCTAAGCTTCTGTGTAACCCAAGGCCTTACCTTGACCTCTATCTGGCAGGGTAGAACAAGACTTGTACCTCCACAACGGCTGTTGTACTTTTTCAGCTGGAGATTTAGATTATTTCATCCATGTATGAAGCTCATTCCCTGAGGATCATGTAAAGCAGTCAAGCTTAACTACATGTAGAGTTGGACTTGTTCATCTCAGTTGTGCACTTTGAGGAAGCAACCCTCAGAACCTTTCCCAATCCAACCGAGAGTCTGAATTGGTCAAAATTCAAGTTATGGGTGGCTATATATAGATAGATAAAAAGTATGACAGGACCTCTTTAATGTGAGATCTGGTGTCAAAAAGACCTCAGATCTCATATTTACACTTCAAGTGGTTGTAAACCCTTTACAATTCACTTTTTGCAACAGGTAAGGCTTACCTGTAGCTACCCCGGATATCTCCTAAGCCTGCATGGTTTAAAAGATATCCCCTGTATCAGCATGTGCCGACATCATTGGCACATGCGCACGGAAGCAATGGCACTGTATTTGGAGGAGTGAGCGTTTTTTGGAGATCTGTGGGCTGTTGTTTTTTTTTTTTTTTAAAGGCTGGGTTCACATATGAGCATGCAACGGCTCACAGAATCCGGAGCGTCCTCGTTCACCATTTTTAGGTCAGATTTCAGGCTGAATTTTGGTCTGAAATGGACCAAAAGATGCACAAAATGCACAATTCGCACCGGAGCCCTTGCGAAGATATGTGAACCGGCTCCATAGAGAGCCAGTCACAATCTCCTACTAACTCAGCCTAAGAGACACTTTTGGTAATAATTTTCATGTATTGGATACGTTGTTGCACATGGTTGGAGGTATGAGTATTGAAAGTGAGATACATAGTTACATAGTTACATAGTTACATAGTTAGTAAGGTTGAATAAAGACACCAGTCCATCCAGTTCAACCTGAGTGAGTGTGGGTCTACAACCCTGACCCTTGTCCCTAACCCTGAACATCGCACACTCACATCAATCCCTACCCTCAATCCAAGGTCCCCATTCATATACTAGGGCCAATTTTGGACAGAAGCCAATTAACCTACCAGCATGTCTTTGGAGTGTGGGAGGAAACCGGAGTACCCGGAGGAAACCCACGCAGGCACAGGGAGAACATGCAAACTCCAGGCAGGTAGTGTCGTGGTTGAGATTCGAACCAGCGACCCTTTTTTACTGCTAGGCGAGAGTGCTAACCACTGCACCACTGTGCCGCCCTGATGTGACTATTTTCTCAATAAAGAGACACTTTGTTTAATTTACATGTTGTCTGCTTTCAGAATATTTATGATGGGAACGAGTAGAAGGTACAAAGCTCCCTGGGATAAGCAGTCTCAGGCACAGATACCAAATCTAGGAAGGTAATGACAAAACAGTGCAATGTTTGTGATATTCACAATCTATATACAGGGGCTGTACAGTGTCTCGGGAAACAAAACGGGAACAATAACAGCAAAACAAAAATCTAGCCATGTCTCGGCACTCAATATACAAACATACAGGCCCTAACAGGCTGAGCAAGCCTACAGCTTGTCCGCTTCCACATATACAGCTTGTTAGCTTTTACGAACCTCTTTAGCTCTCACAGACCGGAATTGTCTGATTCCCAGGCTGAGAGCACTGACTGTCTCGGGGTGAGTATAATCTGGTATTGGCCTGGGGGGAGAGGACCAAGATCCAAACCGTACCATGGATTGGAGATCGCTGAACGTATGAGAGGAGCCTTGGAGAAACCCAGAACATGCCTTTTCCCAGCTGTCTCTGGGATGCTCTGCTACAATTATATTTTCAGGCCTAAGGCTCGGTTCACGTTAGTGCGCTGTGCAAATCACATGTGATGTCTGTGCGATGCGAATTCAGCCGTGGCTAAATTTGTGTCACATTTGGACCAAAGTCCTGCAAGATCCTTTTTTTGGTCTGCACCAGAATCGGATCGCATGGTGTGAACACCCATGCGATCTGATTAATGTCCAAATTGACAGTTTGCACTGCGATATGCGAACCGCCCTGGGGGTGTTATTAACTTTATATTGACACTCCCAGTGGTTTGCATATGGCAGTGTGAACTGCCTGCGAGTCGGGTGCAATCCGGGAACCTCCAGTGGATTCGCAGGGTTCTTGCATTGCACCAATGTGAACCATACTCAAAATGTGTGTTAGAGACCTTGCTCCCCTCCACCTTCCATTTGAGGATGCCCCACAGATGCTCAATAGGGTTTAGGTCTGGAGACATGCTTGGCCAGCCCATCACCTTTACCCTCAGCTTCTTTAAGAAGGCAGTGGTCATCTTGGAGGTGTGTTTGGGGTGGTTATCATGTTGGAATACTGCCCTGAGGCCCAGTCTCCGAAGGGAGGGGATCATGCTCTGCTTCAGTATGTCACAGTACATGTTGGCATTCATGGTTCCCTCAATGATCTGTAGCCCCCCCAGTGCCAGCAGCACTCATGCAGCCCCAGACCATGACACTCCCACCACCATGCTTGACTGTAGGCAAGACACACTTGTCTTTGTCCTCCTCACCTGGTTGCCACCACACACGCTTGTCACCATCTGAACCAAATAAGTTTATCTTGGTCTCATCAGACCACAGGACATGGTTCCAGTAATCCATGTCCTTAGTCTGTTTTGTCTTCAGCAAACTGGTTGCGGGTTTCTTGTGCATCATCTTTAGAAGAGGCCTCCTTCTGGGATGACAGTCATGCAGACCAATTTGATGCAGTGTGCGGCGTATGGTCTGAGCACTGACAGGCTGACCCTCCCACCCCTTCAACCTCTGCAGCAATGCTGGCAGCACTCATACGTCTATTTCCCAAAAACAACCTCTGGATATGACGCTGAGCGTGTGCACTCAACTTCTTTGGTGGACCATGGCGAGGCCTGTTCTGAGTGGAACCTGTCCTGTTAAACCGCTGTATGGTCTTGGCCACCGTGCTGCAGCTCAGTTTCAGGGTCTTGGCAATCTTCTTATAGCCTAGGCCAGTGATGGTGAACCTTGGCACCCCAGATGTTTTGGAACTACATTTCTCATGATGCTCTACTACACTGCAGAGTGCATGGGCATCATGGGAAATGTAGTTCAAAAACATCTGGGGTGCCAAAGTCCACCATCACTGGCCTAGGCCATCTTCATATAGAGTAGCAATTCCTTTTTTTTCAGATCCTCATAGTTCTTTGCCATGAGGTGCCATGTTCAACTTCCAGTGACCAGTATGAGAGAGTGAGAGCGATAACACCAAATTTAACACACCTGCTCCCCATTCACACCTGAGACCTTGTAATACTAACAAGTCACATGACACCGGGGAGGGAAAAATTAACAAAAAAAAGTGAGGGGTGTACTCACTTTTGTGAGATACTGTATATTTAAAGGGGGCACTAGTGCTTACATGGAGGGAGGAAAGGGCGCCAAGATCACAAGCGCGTGTGTGTGTGTGTTTTTTTTTTTTTTGTTTTTTTTTTAGCTGATGCTACTGAGCTCTGTTTACAAGCTTTATTTCAACAAAGCAGCAAGGTAGAAGCTTGAAAAAGTGAAAGCAAGCCTAAAGCTCCACCTAACCCAGAAACAGAATATTACTTCATATGTAACATTTCAGGTTTCCTTGAATTACATTTTTTAGTCCTGATCATCAATACATGAGATATAGATGGAATCTTTTTTTTCCCCTGATTGTTAAATAACAGTACTTTCTGCTATTCAAGATGGGTTGTAGTTCATTATTGTTCCAATAGGGGGAATGTCAGTGTGTTAAAGAGAACCTGTCCTTACAGCTGGTACAGCAGTTGCTCCATTCAGGAAGGATAGTAGACTGTCTGATCAGTAGTATGGGGCGGGCGACAGCCGAGACACAGGCTTGATTCCAGGTCAAAATGCTGCCCATTGCTAGACCAGTGTGTGTGTGTGTGTGTGTGTGTGTGTGTGTGTGTCCGCCCCTCATATTTACACTTTTTTGTCTATAGAAGAAGTCTATGTATAATCCTGTATTGATCTAATTTTATCCTAATAGATTTCTTAGGGAAATCATAGCTGATTTGTTTGTTTTTGTGCTTTACCACTTTTTGTATGTTAATTGCAATGTATTTTTGTTCATTATATGTAATAAAAAGCTTATAGTTTGATTACCTGTGTGGGTGTGTTTGTTGTTTGTTTTTTGTATAACTAGGGCTAGCTATACCATGACTTGGATAAATGAGAACCTTCACACACCCCACTGTGGTTCCTTATGCCAATAGGTAGAGATCTTTAATTCCATAACTATTTTAGAAGACCTAACATTGACTATTTGGTTTTCAATGCAGCTGTTACAAAAACCTCGGCTAGAACATTACAACACTTACCTCTCCTATGGTGAGGACTGTGCCTGGACCCCACCAGCTGCTCTCCTCACTTCCATACACAACCTGAGGCAGAGACAATGATTGGCTGGTGGCATTAGAACAAAGACTGCATCAGCTGATGGGGCAACATTTCAGCCCTGTAACAGGATTATTTTTTTTTTTGTAACCAACATCAGAATTCAAGTGGAACCATAACTACACCCATTAAACTTTATTTTTAATTAAAAAAAAAATCACAATACATGTCATCAGACCAGTAGATACTCGCATAACCCCTTATTAGGTTTTATTTGTTACTTTCCAATGGGGAGGTTTCCTTTAACTTCCTGTCTTGGAGAGATAACAGGAAATTCAAGGAAATCTCCCCAAAGTGAAAAGTATTCTCATCTTATTGGGTTGTCACCAGAACATTTCCTCCACCTCTTGTTCTGGTGACAGATTTCTCTTCCATTTCTGTCTCGGTGATGATGGTCACCAGGTCAAATCTCCCCAGCGGGGACACAGCCAATAATAAAATTCTGACGGGACCGAACCTTTCCACACTCCAAAACTAAGGGAAAAAAAGGATTTTAAATATAGTTTATTATTTGATTTTTAGGGCTACTGTTAATGCAGCCAGGAGAATCCCAATCCAAAGGAGACATACAGGAATTTGCACAACAAGAAATATAAAAGTAAAAAAATATATATAAAATTTTACAGTATGGCTGGACTTCCTATAGTTATCAAGCATGAAATAATTACAGCACATTATCCAGAGTGGTGTGACATAACAAAACCAACAGCAAAGTTCACACAGGTGGCAGTCTGTACCTCCCCTCCAGAGGGCAGCAGAGCACAGCTTCCAGGAGACAACACTGCCACCTCCTGAATGCCTCAGGTTTTTTTTCTGGGGTAAACGGCTATTTTGCATGCAAACGTCTGCTATTGCGAGCCAAGAATTTGGCTTGCCACGCTGGTGTGATCTGATTGCCTTCAATGGGCAAGTTTGAGAAACGCTGCCACCTGTCAAGCTTGGCAAGTTAAATTTTCTGTGCCTGCTGCATGTGAATGACCCCCTCCGTCTGCCTTGTTAGGCTTTGTGTACTCTGATGGGGAGGCCGGTTGGTGGTTAAAACATGGCCATACCATCTTTGTGAAAAAGGCCCGTTATAGATAAAACGTTTATGTCTAGAACATGATACATTCTTGTAAAAAGGAAAAAAAAACAAAAAAGAAAAACCACACAATTCATAGTCAACGCATTTTAAAAAACATATTATCACTATAAGTTTCTCTTAAACATCTGAGTGTTGCAGTCACCATACACAGGCTGATGCTCCTAGATGAAGCTTCCACATTGCACTCCATATTGGGCTTCCTTAACCAGCAGTAATGAGCACCACCGACAGTCCACAGTGCTTGTTATCACACAGAAACTTCCAACTGTTCAGAATGTGTCCCTTTTCTGTGTAGAACTTCCCCATCCAGTATTTCACAGCAATCACAGATTTACTGTAGACAATCGGCAGTCATTCGAGCACTCTGAAGTAGATATTAAAATATTTTCATGAAAAACTGAATATCTGCTTTTAACTTCTGAAAAAAATAGCGGATAACTTCCTGCACCCTGACCTATATATCTGCAATGTGGGATCATCTAAGGCACTGCTGTCAATGACCGCTAGTCTCATGAGAATTGGAGGGAGATTTTGTGATGTCACAATTCTGCTGCCCATTGTTCACCTTGCTGGAGAGGAAACTGTACCTTAGGATCTGCAATGGAGGGATCTCCCTGCTTCTGTTTCATCCAGTCTGATGGGGTAATGACGATGAAGCATAGATCACAGTCATCAGATGTCTAGTCAGTGGGGGGCAGCTCAGACATGGGAAGCAAAACCCTGCTCCTACCAAGATGACCACCTCCACACAGAGATCCATTGCAGAACAAGGAATGGTAAGTCAGTAATGCAGAAATACTGTGCTGCTGGGAGACTTCAGGTAATACTGATAACTAGTCCTTTGTTCTCTGCTTGCTCTTTTTTTTGGGCACAGCTTCTACTGTACCTTGATTACAGCATTCTCTGTACTGGGGAAACTTGCATAAATGGGAAGATGCCAGACCGTAAGTTCATGTACTTGTCCTCTATCAATAAAAGAAGCCTCAGTAGCCTCAATGCACCTCATAAATTCATGAGCTACTTTGTGACCCAAAGTCCTTTAATGGAATTAGAGAGGTGCACTTTACATAGTCCACATCTGCATATTACACATATTCCATCTAATAGGTGCTTTATTGCATTAGCCCCTGAGATTGAGCAATATCGTAACCCTGAGATGATTGTGAAACCCCATACACACATTACAGATTATGCCATATACAGAGAAAATGCATGTGGAGAGGTTTTCTATACAAAGTTTTGATATGGAAAGGTTGGGGGATGTTTGTGGTGCATTTCTTCAGCAAGTGTTGAACACTTGGTTATATTTATAAAAATGTTCAGTGCTTTTTGCCCTGTCAAACTAGAATGCTATTAGGATATTTTTGCTGTAGATGGAATGTTCTTCATACATACACACTGAATGTTCTTCATACATACACACACAACTGAATAAGTAAAACACTGCATTATGGCCACTAGATGGAGCCGATGAGCATAGAAGATAAATATTTACTATGACTGACAGCTCCATCTACTGGCCATAATCTGGCATTTTCCTCTTCACTCTAAGAACATTAAAACTGTAGATAAAATAGGCTAATATTTGATTTTGCCCCAACAGAACAAATGTGCATGCAGCTTGACAGGATGAACATCTCTACACCACTATTTGCATTTTTTTTCCCACCAAAGAAGCAAAATCAGATTAAAAGTGGGGGTCAGGGATGATAACGCCATAGTTTTAAGGTCAAGACATACTAACATTTAATAATTTGCCATCATAATATAATTATTATGGAAAAACAGGAGTTTGC
Organism: Lithobates clamitans; assembly: GCA_037952925.1. Lineage (NCBI taxonomy): Eukaryota > Metazoa > Chordata > Amphibia > Anura > Ranidae > Lithobates > Lithobates clamitans. Next base: position 78,935 of record JBBGZY010001006.1, read on the forward strand.
AAACTGATAGGGTGAAAAGTGCCAAGATGTCAGATTCCAAAACTTTTATAGAAAAAAAATCCTCCTGCTTTTATGTAAGTAAAATCCAGCTTTTCTCTGATCATTCCTCAAACACAACAAAAATATCCATATTTATCATTCACATATCTTGCAGGTCACACAGATATTGGGATTGCTGATTATCAGAAGAACGGTCATTAAAAAGTGCAAACACATTATTATCACAAAACTGGTTCCTTTGCCAAGAAGAAAGTCACAATTTTTGGTCTATGTAATAATCGTAATATTCATTCTAAGGAGTCATGTATGGAAGGAATGGGACACACACACACACACCTAGAAACATTGTAGTATTCTGTGTAATATAATAATCTCATAAGATTGTAAGTGTCATCTAGTGACCATAAATGTTGTATTTTTCCTGATTGGAGGAATTTAGAAATGGATACTACAGAACACAAACATGTGCATGAGGTGTAAATGTAAACAATTGCACAAGCCATGCATCACCGAAAATGTGAGAGCAATAATTCTAGGTCCCTTATTGACCATGGACTCCAAACTGATGTGCTCTAAAAAAAGGTGGAGAAAAAACAAAAACAAAAAAAAAAAACACACCACACACCATTCCATAGCGCGCAACCATAAAATTTAGACAAAAAAAAAAATGAGATGCAAAGTCAAAAAATTAAAAACACACATTACATAGCAAAGAAACCCCATAAAACAGCTCACTCACAAGAACATGCGCTCAGCTGCCCCATGCCGCTCCTAGGTTCTGTAACATTGGGACTTTCTGGTGTGCATGATGACATCAGCATGTCCCCGCCCACTCAAAGAATTTCATCATAAGCGACTTCAACAGGAGGACAAACTATTTTGCACATTATTGTGCATGGATTATTTTTCAACAATTTTGCTCTTTACAGTAGTTTTACGATTTTATTTTTATTATTAGCACAGTGCACTTCTCTATACATACGTTACCTAGTGCACTCTTTGGAATTGGTAGTGTAAAATCAGCAATTAGATTTTAAAGGGTCTAATTTATTTAAAAATAATTGTTCAATGAATTTTACAAGTATTCACCCAGCCGCCACAAATAATCCGCGTAATACGTTTATTTCCTATGATCGTCAGCGCCATCTAGTGGTGACAATGTGGTATTTTCCAGGAACACCAATACCACATTATGGCCACTAGATGGGGCCAACGATTGTAGGAAATAAATGTATTGGGCAAATTAGAGTGACTATTTATGGCAGCTGGGAGAATGCTTGCAACATTCATCCAGCAAATTTTAATAAAAAAAAAAAAACCCTTATGCGACACTCAAATCTAAATATTCAGATTTTTGCACCAGTTCACTTGGGATTGGTTCTCTTAAAAACAAACCTGTAGTAATTTTTTTTTTTTTTTTGAGTGGGATATTTTTCCAGTATGGCATAAGAGTTGTATGGAGGTGGTTTAGCCCATCACTGTTGGACTGAATTCCCTCACTTTGTTTGGTCAATAGAACAGGAAGTGAGAATAAATCCCCCAACACATACATTAGGTGCTCCCCCCCCCAATTAAAATGGTTTGGCTGGTGTTCCACTTAAAGTCTCCAAAAAACAAACTTAAAAAAAAAAAGGATAAAACAATACATTTCGCCCAGAAGTCTAGCTGGCATGACAGGAAAAGGCACAGATGTCATACCCATCTATTTAATGAAGCACACTTCCATCCTCCGCTCCAGACAGGGATCCCTTCTCATTGTTGGGGTAGAATAATTTCAGATTGGTGGGTTATTACTCCACCCTCCACTCAGATGTAGATCTTTAATGATCCCATGAGTGGATGGGTTGTGAATAGCCAACCTTCATGATAAGCTTGAGGAAGATCAAGGATACCATGGTTTGATATGGATTCATTGTGGATGGGTTGTGAATATCCAACCTCCATGATACTCAGAGGAAGACCTTCAGGGATTCCATGGGTTGATGTGGATTCATTGTGGACGGGTTGCTCATAGCCAACCTTCATGATATTCAGAGGAGGATCTTCAGGCATCCCATGGATGGATGGAGATTTGTTGTTGGTGGGTTGCTCATATCCAACTTCCATTATACTCAGAGGAATATCTTTTCTTTCCTTTTTGCAACAAGTCTAAAAATACAAAAAAAGACACCCGCAGGTCAGGTGCCTGAGCAAGACATCACTATCATATTTATTACTCTAGGTTAGCATTTCCCAAAATGTATTTGTCATGTTCCTCCATCATAAGAGTTTAGGTATCAGCTGTGCTGTCTTTATTATTGATTGGACCCTGGGCAAACATTTTCTTGGGCCCTCCCGAATCCACTTGTCAACTATTTTCAATCAGTGTAGGCTCAAGGAGCAGCTGCTTTGGGCCCCACAACAATGACTGGGCCCTGGGCAGCTGCCCCTTGTGCCCTGCCTTAAAGATGGCCCTGGGTATCAGCTGTGCTGATTAGAATCAACACCTATATCCCACACTTGTACTGGAAGGCAGAATGCAGTCTTGACGATCGTCTTACCTACAAACTCCTCCCCCTTCTCCACAGCTTCCAACATTGAGCACAAGTAGGAGAGACACACATGTGGGCTGCCCCAGATAATGTACATGAACTGGCATTTCAAGGTAGTTTCTAAAATGCATTTGTTTGTCTAAAACTTTGTATGGAGGCATCTAAACAGGCAGAGGGACTAAGTAGTTCCTTCAGTTGTATGTGTAAATTGGAGCTTTAACTATTAAACTGTCAACTAGTCTGCTTTTTTTTTTCAACAGAGCAGCTAAGAGTAAATAGGAAAAATGTGTGAAAAGACTTTATGCACAAGCGATGTAGCTCATACAGTATAACATTTGAAAAACCCCAAGTCTAGTATTGTCCATCCTTTAGGAATTTACTTTTTATGTCCTGAGCATAATAAAGAGTAAATGCATAAAAAAAACAAAAACTATACACAACAGTTCAAGTGGACACATTTTGTGATATCCCAAGCTTAAAATGTGTGCTATTAATACAATAATCATAATGTGCAAAAAACATCCACAATGATCAAAATGAATACTGAAAAAGTATATCAGTGTAAACAAAGTCCAAAAGTGAAAAAGTCCAACGTGTGCAATAAATATCACCGCAGAAAGAATGTCTTCCACTAGCTACTGGAAATCCTCCCCGTCACATGTGAGCAACAGAACTAAAATGCAACCACCAAAATTAAAGCTGCCAGAGGGAAGCAGCAACATGCACATTTGAAATCAACAGGATCCTTCACACATGGTCAACCCGCTCTATAATCACAAAGAGGACACCCAGCAGTACCAAATCTCACCACTGGGGACAGTCAGGTTTGCTTGAAACAGTCTAGGAAAAGAAAAGCGCTCACTGCATGGAGCCACAAGCAGGGAATCATAGTGTTGTAGATATTAAAAAAAATAAAAAGTATAAAAACTTTACATAAAAAAGGAAAAAGGTTTAATTCAAATGCCAGCAAATACGATAGTCGTGACAAATAAAAAAAAAAAGTGCACTTGCAAAGAGGGCCGCCAGTTGCAAGCATGGAAGTGGTGGCGAGATGTCAGCGTGTAGCTCAGCCCCAATGCAATTCATGCAAATGCACATTTTCAGGGGACGCTTTATCAAGTCGAACGTTTTGATGGAGGCGCTATGGTGTATATAGTGCTCGAGAGCAGGAAAATGGCAGCGGAAAAAATGCAGACAAATTAGCTGCTGTAGAAAATGGAATTAAATTAAAAGAATTAAAACAGAAAAAAACCCCACACCACTAAAAATGGGGCCTTCCAATTATTGGTAGTGATTGCTCATGTAAAAATATCTACTCATTTGTAAAATTACAGTTATTACCAGAACTAGCCACTAGAGGGAAACCATAACACATAAATAAACAAAATACACTTTTTACAAGTAGAAACATTGTAATGGAGTCAGAGAAAGAAAACAAAAAGAATAACTGTCTGAAAGATACATACTGTACTTCCAATAATGGAATGTCTGAAATAACGCAACCCTATTTTTCAAAACATCTTAAAAAAAAAACCACACTCCAGAGAAACACAAATACATATAAAAAGAACACATTTTCATATATGTGATATATACAATGTACTTCTCATATATGAAGGAGCATACACAGAAATCTTTATATGAAGATATGAGCTGTGTGCGCGTTAGAAGGAAGCCAATTAGTGCAAATTAATGGATGATGTGTATGGAGAGAGAGGAGCTCAGCTATCAGGAAAGATGATCAGAACTGAATATTTTTTCTTAAGAGGATTTTAAGGGGAATGTGATCACCATGTATAAATACATAAGGAGGGGGGGGGGGGGTGTTAGGATCACCATGTATAAATACAAAAGGAGGGGGGGGGGGGGTTAGGATCACCATGTATAAATACATAAGGCGAGGAATCTCCACAAATAGATACATAAAGGTGTATAGGATCACACATAGGACGTCCATATAATGAATGAGGTGTAAAGAACCTGTCATCAAATAAGTATCACATAGGGAATTTTTTGACCGTGTGCCATGTTGAATTGTGGATGTGGCAAAACTGCACAAATAGTGGGAGGGGCTTAAAGATTAAGCCTATATACCAGTGATGGTGAACCTTGGCACCCCAGATGTCGTGAAACTACATTTCCCATGATGTTCAACTACACTGCACAGTGCATGAGCATCATGGGAAATGTAGTTCCAAAACATCTGGGGTGCCAAGGTTCACCATCACTGCTATATACTGTATACACAGCGATGTATGCCACAGTGGTTATACCCATAAAATATGCATTCCTTTGCCACAGCTCACCTCTGCACACTGTCTTATGGACGCACAGAGTGGGGCACGGGAGTGAGCATGCAACAGTGCCCCCATAGCAAGATGCTTGCTATGGGGGGCACTGGTCAAGCGGGAGGAGCCAGGAGCGTCGGTGGGCGACCTGAGAGGAGGATCGGGGCTGTTCTGTGCAAAACCATTACACACAGGAGGCAAGTAGAACAAGTTTGTTATTTAGTTTTATTTTTTTTACTATTACTATTTACTATTTTTTTACTAACCTTTAGTACCACTTTAAATATCTGCATGTCACCATGAAGGTATTGGCGGTAATGGACAATAGCTGTCCACTCTTTAGTGATATCATTTAGAGAACTAACATGTAAATATAACTCACCTGAATGTGGATACTTATTCCAGCAGCCATGGGATGTACTGGTAATGTTCGGAAATTCAATTCAGAATCTATAAGAAAATAAAACCAAAATGTAACACTTGTGAGATATTATTTTCTCGTGTGATTAACAATGTATATAAACAGATCTGTGAATTTTTATAGAAACATCAAACTGACCTGTAATATCCCTGAAGCAGAGGAGAATAAAAGAACAAACAGACATTGTTACTATTCTATGTCACACAATATTATAACAGCCCCCCCATGTTCTATACAGTTCAGGGTGTTATTCCCATATAGTAATATTGTGTGCCGCCTTAGTCCTTTAGGCTCAGATTGGCCATGACCAGCCCAGTTATATAATCCTTCTGCCTCTACATGTGGGAGTTAAGCTTAGCACAAGACATTTTCTACACTGCCCCCTGCTGGTACATGAAAGCATAGCGCCTCTTGCACAGGAGGCCATCCAGCTGCAGGGAACCCAGGGGGACAGGTGCAGCATCCAGCCCCACTGCAGGCAGCCTGTTAAAATCTATGGCCGGTTGCGGCTGGATGCTGCACTGAGTGGAACCCAGGGGGACCGGTGTTTAGACCTTCCGCATTCCAGAACCTTTTTCCAGAACAGACCGGGCTCTAATCGCTAGTACCACTTGGTACATTGTTCTGCCAGTTTTAGCTGAAGTCTGCCATAGACCTTGACAAGCTGCCTTCAGCAGGGCTGGATGCTGCACCTGTCCCTCCCACTGTAGCTGCACTGTGTACAAGCGGCCTCACTGAATAAGGTTTGGTTTCCTTAAGCAATGCACATTATTAAAAAAATAAAATAAAATTCCATCTTTTGTTGTATCTCAGTGCTGCGGTTCCACCTGCAGCCTCTTTGTCTACAAGGACTCCAGCGATGGCTGTGCAGCATTTCTCAGGGTGGGTTTCCTTATGGTGACAATAGTGGACCATGCCTGTGCGATCTGTCAGCACACCTGCCTTTAGTCTCCATTGAGTGAGTGGGTGACAACTTAGAACGATTTGCAACTAGGGGTGGAATGTTGTCACCGTATAACAGGAAGTGCCTAAACCTTCATAGCAGGATCAGATATTAGTTTAACCTCTTGGTGCCCACAGTATGCAAATATACGGGCTCTTGGCAGGTGGGCCTCGACACCGAGCGGCTGTATATTTGTGTGCCAGAATGTAAATACAGCTGTGTGGAGAGCGTGCACCCTGCGCACTCCTGGTACCATTACCAGCGGCTAACTGAGAGCTCCGATCACTACATAGCTTTCCAATCATGTGACCACTGACAGCCAATCATGGTGGTCACATGATAAACCCTACCTTGCCTCCCGGCATCTGAAACCACATTTAGAGCCAGGAGGCGCCAAGGGGTTACAGCGTATAAAAGCTTTGTTTTCATCTATTTTCCAGTATCTTTGGCATCAGGTCTCACTGGATATGGTTTTCTTTAGCAAATCAATTTTTGTGATTTTTTTCTTACTTGGAAATTGTGGCAGTGACAGAACATCCTGCTGCAGGATGACAATGCTAAACCACTGCCCAGCAATCAGCAGTGCTGCCAGCCTTCCATATGTGCGCCTTCTGTCAGTTATTCAGTTCTCATTACACTATATTACTAAAAGTATTGGGACGCCTGCCTTTACACACACATGAACTTTATTGGCATCTTAAACAGTAGGGTTCAATGTTGAGTTGGCCCACCCTTTGCAGCTATAACAGCTTCAACTCTTCTAGGAAGGCCGTCCACAAGGTTTAGGAGTGTGTCTATGGGAATGTTTGACCATTCTTCCAGAAGTGCATTTGTGAGGTCGGGCACCAATTTGGTGAAGGGGGGATTATGGTGTGGGGGTTGTTTTTCAGGGGTTGGGCTCGGCCCCTTAGTTCCAGTGAAGGGAACTCCTAACTCTTTAAGCATACCAAGTCAATGTCATGCTCCCAACTTTTGAAGCTGTTATAGCTGCACAGGATGGGCCAACTCAATATTGAACTCAACGGCCTAAGACTGGGATGGTATTAAAGTTCATGTGTGTGTAAAGGCAGGTGTCTCAATACTTTTACACACACTTCTAGGGTCCCCTGCCCCTACTCTTGGCTCCTCCTCTTAGTGCCCCCATAGCAAGTGGCTTGCTATGGGGGTACTCATGTGGGCTCGATCCCAAGTCAGGCTTTGTGTGTCTATTCAGTGCAGTTTGGTCCCACTCCCTACTCACTCTTCACAGGATGATGTGATTGAAAGCAGCAGGAGCCAATGGCTTTCACTGCTGCCTCCATGTCCAGTAACGAGAGCTAGAGCAGTGCAGCTGCACAGCACTGGATTGGCTCAGATAAGTACTTAGGAGGGCTTGGGGGGGGGGGGCAGGGCCATTGCTTAACCATTTCGCACCCTAGGCAAGACTAACACTCTTGGGGTCTTATGCCGCGTACACACGATCGGACTTTACGGCATACTTGGTCCGGCGTACCGAATTTCGTCCGACGAATTCGATCGTGTGTGGGCTCCAGCGGACTTTGTTTTATCAAAAGTTTCACGGACTTAGATTTGAAACGTGTTTCAAATCTATCCGGCGGACTCGAGTCCGGTTGAAAAGTCTGCTCGTCTGTATGCTAGTCCGACAGACAAAAACCGAGGCTAGGGCAGCTTTTGGCTACTGGCTATGAACTTCCTTGTTTTAGTCCGGTCGTACGTCATCGCATACGAATCCGTCCCATTTTGGTTGATCGTGTGTAAGCAAGTCCGTTCATTCGGAAAGTCCATCGTAAAGTCCACCGGGCAAAGTATGCCGTAAAGTCTGCTCTTGTGTACGCGGCATTAGTCTTGCCTAGGTCTGTGCAGGTGACAGGATCAGAGAGCAATATATCTAATTCAAAAACTTGCACTGGAGAGTTAACGCAAATAGTGAAATATAAATAAACAAAAATTCATGAAAATTAATGACCGTAGCTGCTGCACAAAAGGTGCTACAACCTTAAAGCAATGAAAAATATATAAAACAGCTCTAGCAGTCTATATCAAGCAATATACATCCTAACAAACAATGCCTAATGTATCAATGTTAAGAGAAAACAAAAACATAAAATCTAAAAGTGCTCAGGAGCTTCAGCGAAAAATGCATTGATTACTGTGTAAATGTGACTGGCAGTGAAGGGGTTAACCAGGAGGGGGCGCTGAAGGGGTCAATTAAGCGCTCCTAGGGATGTGTTCTAACTGTAGGGGGATGGGCTGTATCGCTGTATAAATGTGAATGGTCCCAAAATAGCGCCAAAAGTGTCCGATCTGTCCGCCATAATGTCGCAGTCACGATAAAAATCGCAGATCTTTACTAGTAAAAAAAAAAAATGTATAAAAATGCCATAAAACTATCCCCTATTTTGCAGACGCTATACCTTTTGCGCAAACAAATCAATAAACACTTATTGCATTTTTTTTACCAAAAATATGTAGATGAATACATATCAGCCTAAACTGAGGAAAAAAAGGGTTTTTATATATTTTTTGGGGATATTTATTATAGCAAAAAGTAAAAAATATTGCTTTTTTTTTTTCAAAATTGACGCTTTTTGGTTAATAGCGCAAAAAATAAAAACCGCAGAGCTGATCAAATACCACCAAAAGAATGCTCAATTTGTGGGGAAAAATGGACATCAATTTTGTTTGGGAGCCACGTTGCACGACCGCGCAATTGTCAGTTAAAGCGAAGCAGTGCCGAATCGCAAAAAGTGCTCTGGTCTTTGGCCAGCCAAATGGTCCGAGGCTGAAGTGGTTAAGAAAACATTACATTACCATCTTAAAGCAAAATCAATGATTATGTTCAAACAGTACAGGATGTGGCCTATTTACATTCAGGCAATATAGTGGAAAAGGAAGGTTGGGACTTTATATGAGGTTCAAGACATGGTGGAGACACGTTTAAAAAATTACATGTTTATTAACATGGAGAATGTGTAGGTGTACATACATGGGTCATGGGATAGCATACAAAGTACATATACAACATGGACAAAAGAAGCACATGATCGTATCAACTTGGAAACTTATGACAATATGGCAATACATATATATAACATGGTACATCAAGGAGGGGGAGAGAGGGAGGGGGAGAGAGAAGGGAGAGAGGGGGGAGAGAGAAGGGAGAGAGGGAGGGAGAAAGGGGGAGAGAGAGAAGGGGGAGAGAGAGGGAATGAGTGGTGGGAAGGGGTGAGTGGGGGTGAGAGAGACTGGGAGTGACAGAGGAGGAAGGTGAGAAAGGGGGTGAGGGAGAGAGAGAAGGGTTGTGGAAGAGAGGGGTGGTGCAAGAGAGAAAGAGACGAGGGGTGGGAGAGAAGGGAAGAGAGAGAGAGGGGGGGGGGAGAGAGAGAGAGAGAGAGGGGGAAGAAAGAGAGAGGGGGAGAGAGGGAGTGAGTGTTGGGAAGGGGTGAGTGGGGGTGAGAGAGACTGGGAGTGACAGAGGAGGAAGGTGAGAAAGAGAGGGGGTGAGGGAGAGAGAGAAGGGTTGTGCAAGAGAGAAAGAGACGAGGGGTGGGAGAGAAGGGAAGAGAGAGAGGGGGGAGAGAGAGAGGGGGGAGAGAGAGAGAGGGGGAGAGAAAGAGAGAGGGGGAGAGAAAGAGAGAGGGGGAGAGAAAGAGAGAGGGGGAGAGAAAGAGAGAGGGGGAGAGAGGGAGTGAGGGGTGACACAGAGAAGGGAGATGAGAGAGAGGGGTGGTGCGAGGGAGAGAGACGAGGGGTGAGACAAGGGAGGGTGACATAAAGAGGGAGGGGGGAGAGAGGGGTGAGGGGAAGGAATGGGAGAGAGAGATAGGAGGTGATAAAGAGGGGGGTGAGGGAAAGGGGGGTGAGAGAGATCCCTAGCCCTGTCTGCAGACCCTCCTGTGTTCCATGTTCCAGTCTATGAGAGCACTGGGCAGGAGCAGGAGGGGGGGCAAAAAACAGGGAGGAGGTGGAGAGCATAGGAGGGGTGGGGGCTGGAGGGCGCAGGGGAGCTTGAGAGGAGGGGAGTCAGAAAGAATAAGAGTGGAAAGCAGGGGGAGCTGGAGAGCACAGGGGTGGAGAGCACTGGGGGAGGAGCCAGGGAGCACAAAGAAGGGCCAGAGAGCATGGGGGAGCATAAGAAGTTAGATAGGAGGAGCGGTGGGCGGCTGCATATAGAGGAAGTGATTTTTCCATATTCCTCCTGCAGCCGCTGAATGCTCACTTCTCCTCTCCCTCCTGCAGACATTCAGAGAATGCAGGAGGAATATAGAAAGATCAATTCCACTATATGCAGCCGCCCACTGCTCCTCCTATCCAGGCACATAGGAAGGCTGCACGGGCACTCACCTTCTCTCTGGTCGGCCAGGCAGCATCAGGAGATTGGAGGCTGAGCTCCTTCATCTTCAGTAACAGAGCAGCTCAGCTGGAGGCAGACGCGGAGAGGTCAGGTGAGCGGCGCAGGCTGAAGGAGCAGCCCAGCTGCGACTCCCACATGGACATGCCGCCGCCCGCACACACGCCTTGTAGAGATGCCACCTGGAGCCGGGTGCTGTCATCTGACCGCTGCTGCCACCTAGAGGCCTCAACTGTGCTGCTCCCCAAACCTGCTGCCACCGGACCAGGATGCAGCCGCTCCGTGCTGGGGCAGTTTATCCTCCAGCAGTACCCGATTTGTCAGTCAGCCCCTGCGCCACAGAGTTCCAGCGGGGGTAAGCGGAGCCGCCGGCGTCGACATCAGTGACTGAGCACAAGCAAATTAGATGCCCGCGAGGCCCCTGTGAGTGCGGGGCCTTAAGCGGCCGCCTAATTTGCCTAATTAGAGAGCCGCCTCTGCTCTCATCACCTCACAGCTGCATTATAGCTGCCTTTACATGCGTTCCAGTGGTGGAATTACAAGGGTCGCAACAGTCGCACTTGCGACGGGGCCCTGGCATTCCATCACTGTGGGGGGCTTCAGCAGGATTGCTATTCACAGGACTCTAAGCGGAGAGCGTGTCTCTCATGTAACAGCAGCACAGAGCAGTTCTATTTCCCTCTCCGTCTGTCCTCTCTCGCACGGGATGACAGAGGACACACAGCTGATCTGCTCCCCCTTCTCCCCCCTCCTCTCTCCTGTGTGCTCCGCGGGCAGTCAAGTGAGAAGCTAACAAGCTCACATTTCCCACGGAGCACACAGGAGAGGAGGGGGGAGAAGGGGGAGCAGATCAGCTGTGTGTCCTCTGTCATCCCGTGCGAGAGAGGACGGACGGAGAGGGAGCGGAGAGGGAAATAAAACTGTCAATGCCGGTGTCTCTGTGCTGCTGTTACATGAGAGACACGCTCTCCACTCAGAGCCGTGCTGTCCTGAGAAGACAGAAGGCACTGATGGGGACACTGATGGACTCTGATGGGCACTGATAGGGGTCACTGATGAGCACTGAAGGGAGGCATTGATAGGGGGCACTGAGAAGGCACTAGGGGCACTGATAGGGGGCACTGATGGGCACTGATAGGCAGAACTCATAGGCAGTATTGATGGGCACTGATGGGCAGCATTGAATAGTACTGATAGGTGGCATGGATGGACGCTGTTAGGTGGCATTAATGAGCACTGATAGGCCCTAATAGGCAGCATTAATGAGCACTGATAGGTAACACTTGTAGGCGGCATTGATGGGCACTGATAGGCGGCATCGATGGGCACTGATAGGTGGCACTGATGATTGGGGCACTGATTATCAGTGTAAACTATTTACGGACATTCTTGACAGTTAATGGCAGTCCTTTCCTAACACAGACACAGCATGGGAGGAAAGGGCTGCGGATAACTGGCAAGTCTGTTTACATGTGATCAGCTGATCACATTGTAAAGGGCCACTGTGATTGCGCTAGATGCATTCCCAGGGGGCATGCGGGAAGCACAGTTTTGGGAGGATGTCCATGGACACCCTCCCAAAATTGGAAACCCGGGTCTCGGATAGAAGGGGGTCCCCCCATTATGGTTTCTTGGACCGGGGCACTGAAGGTTCTACATTACGCCTCTGATGCGTTCATAGTCTCCAAGTTCTTCCCAGACACACAGAATTCTATTCTCTCCCAGGCTTCCCTTCATACATGAACTTCTGCTCTGATCTGGTGCTGTATCTGAGGTCTGACATTCTCCTGCTACACAGGGGAGAATGTAGGTCTGAGGACAATGTAAACCCTGGCTTTGCAGATCAGACATGGGACGGTATGGAGAGGGGAGAGGAGTACAGGGGGGTCAGACATGGGATGGTATGGAATGGTATAGAGAGAAGTACAGGGGGGGGAGGTCAGACATGGGATGGTATGGAGAGAATTACAGGGGGGGTCAGACATGGGATGGTATGGAGAGGAGTACAGGGGGGGTCAGACATGGGATGGTATGGAGAGGAGTACGGGGGGGGGGTCAGACATGGGATGGTATGGAAAGGAGTACAGGGGGTCAGACATGGGATGATATGGAGAGAAGTACAAGGGGGGTCAGACATGGGGGTATGGAGAGGAGGGGAGTACAGGGGGTAAGACATGGGGCGGTATGGAGGGGAGTACAGGGGGTCAGACATGGGGAGGAGTGGAGGGAGGGAAGGAGGAATGCTTCTGATAATGGGGAATATCAATGAAGCTCAGGCCCCTCCCAGTTTGTCCCATAAAAGCAAAAGGAGGGGTGGGGTAAAGGTAGGGAAATGCATAAGTACAGGGGCAGGACCTGTCTATGCAGATCTGATTGGTCAGTAGAGGTGGAGCGAAGTTAATTCAGCGCCAGACAGAAGGGAGACCGTGTGGTGACATCACAAGATGGAGGAGCCACCTCCTGGCTGAGGATGTGAGTTTGCTGTTCCAATTAGCTGATTGGTTGGTGTGATCAGAGGGGAGGATACAATGTATCGGAGGAGACATGTGCTGCTTGTAGAGTTTGTATACAATGTATGGAGGGGGAAGCAGATTGGATACAGCCCAGCACTCTTATCTAAAAGGAAAAACATGCGTTTTTGTGTATAAGATATACCCACAATCCCATGTTTTTCTAACACAGTTAAGAGGGAGAAACAGCTTCTGTTGAAAAGGTACTGTTAGATTCAAGCTAAATCATATTTATATGCTATATAGGAGAAAAAATATAGATATGAGAATTGGGAAGTGTGCTAGCCTGCCAGCATCCTAAATTACATTATAGAGAAAACATGCAGCAAAGTGCATTGGGAGGACGCCCCCTTGGACTTTAAATGGCAGAAAAAAGTAACGGAGAGTAGATAAGAATAAAAAGGCACAAGGGTGCCAACTTTATTAATAAACAAAAAGTAGAAAAAATGTTATAAAAGTCACAGTTCACTTGTGTAGTATAAATGATAAATGATACACCAATGAATCAAGGTCAGTAGGAAATACAAATATACAAATATATACCACCCAGAGCTATTAATCCAAAATACAGCTCAAAATAAAATGGAGCTCAGTTTGGGATTTGTAGCATACATCCCAACATTTCGGAAAATCACATTGGAATATTTTTTCCTTCATGAGGGGAGGTTTACAGTTGGGTATATTATTTTCTTGTCTGTAACACAAATATATACATGTATAACAATGTTTGTATAGTAATATGGCAAAAACATCAGAATCTTATCTTAACTTTTTGTACCATATTAAAAAATAGCAAGGTCTAGTATATCAAATTAAAAATGGAATGGGACCGGTCGGGGACCCACTAAAGGGCAACACACCTGCACCACTAGCGTTACTGCCCTATGCACACCCAGCACCAAGATGTTGCTTTAAGCAACTATCACATAGAATAAAAGACGTCTCAGTTAAGCAAAATGTCATAATGTTTGCATGTAATAAAATGTTCTCGTATATAATGTATACATGCAATGTGTTGTGAGATAACAAACTGTAACTGCTCAGATGTCTGTCTTTGACCGTGTTCCTTGAATAAATAAAATAATTGAAAAAAAAAAAAAAATAGCAAGGTCAAAAGTACTTGCATGTACTTCATTCATTGGGGATTAAAAAAAACACAAGAAAGACAGATACATGCTGGCTGCCTTAGTCCACATACACATGACATGAAAAGGTTGTTTGTGTGTCCATATGCCAGTCACTGGGACGCATTCACAAGAGGCACCTGGTTTTACCAACCGCGATCAGAATTTAGCACTGTGGGGACAATTAAGATTGGAAGACACTTTAGACAAACCTCCTCTTATCGAGGAATAAAAGAAAAGTAAAAAGGTTAGTGACAGGCAGATGCATAGAATACCATGTCTATCTAATGCCTGTTATAACAACAATAATGGTTACCTGGAGGTTGAAGCTGAGTGCACTGCTGACAAGGTGGCGGCCAGTGAACTGACACGAGACACATGGGTCTTCATTCGAACAAGGCATCCTCGCCTGCCTACTTTTTACACCTTGCCGAAGGTGCATAAGGATTTCATGATCCTCCCGGAAGACCTATCATCTCCGGAAATGGCTCTATCTCTGAAGGAATAAGCCAGATTATCGATCAACACCTTAGACCGCATGTTACGGATCTACCCTCCTACACGAGGGATAAGATCCATTTACTACAAATTCTGGACAATTTGGTGGTCTCCGATTCAGCAATCCTAGTTAGTTTTTTTTTTTTTTGCTGGGAGAGGTGTCATCTATGTATACTCACCACATTTTAATGTGGCAGAGATACATAGATGACATCCTCATTATTTGGGATTAGGGATGAGCTTCGTGTTCGAGTCGAACCCATGTTCGACTCGAACATCGGCTGTTCGACCGTCCGTCGAATTGCGAACGATATGGGCCGTTCGCGCCAAATTCGTGTGGTGCGTCACGGCCCATAATTCACTGCGGCATCGCAGTGCATTGCTGGCTGATGATTGGCCAAGCATGCACTATGACCCGCATGCTTGGCCAATCACAGCGCCGTCAGTAGAGAGAGCTGTAATTGGCCAAAGCCAGGGTGGCTTTGGCCAATTATGGCTCAGGGGATTTAGTACACACCCCACACTATATAAGGCCGCCTGCACGGCGGCCCTGTGTAGTGTGTGTTCCGGTGTGCTGAGCGATAGAGAGAGAGAGAGACAGTGTCATTTGATTTGAGTTAGATAGATTAGGCAGAACAGTCAGTCAGTTAGCTGCACTTACAGTGTATTGTGTATATATATGCATCCCAGGTGTTGCATATATATATATACACTGTATTCAGTTTAGCTAGATCCGTTCCTGTTATCTTCTATCTAGACTATTTACATTCAGTGCAGTGTGTCCTGCTCACAGTGTTCAGCTAGATCCGTTCCTGCTATTTACATTCAGTACAGTGCTTCCTGCTCACAGTGTTCAGCTAGATCCGTTCCTGCTATTTACATTCAGTGCAGTGCGTGCTGCTCACAGTGTTCAGCTAGATCCGTTCCTGCTATTTACATTCAGTGCAGTGCGTCCTGCTCACAGTGTTCAGCTAGATCCGTTCCTGCTATTTACATTCAGTGCAGTGCGTCCTGCTCACAGTGTTCAGCTAGATCCGTTCCTGGTATTTACATTTAGTGCAGTGCGTCCTGCTCACAGTGTTCAGCTAGATCCGTTCCTGCTATTTACATTCAGTGCAGTGCGTCCTGCTCACAGTGTTCAGCTAGATCCGTTCCTGCTATTTACATTCAGTGCAGTGCGTGCTGCTCACAGTGTTCAGCTAGATCCGTTCCTGCTATTTACATTCAGTGCAGTGCGTCCTGCTCACAGTGTTCAGCTAGATCCGTTCCTGCTATTTACATTCAGTGCAGTGCGTCCTGCTCACAGTGTTTAGCTACATCCGTTCCTGCTGTTTACATTCAGTGCAGTGCGTCCTGCTCACAGTGTTCAGCTAGATCCGTTCCTGCTATTTACATTCAGTGCAGTGCGTCCTGCTCACAGTGTTCAGCTAGATCCGTTCCTGCTATTTACATTCAGTGCAGTGCGTCCTGCTCACAGTGTTCAGCTAGATCCGTTCCTGCTATTTACATTCAGTGCAGTGCGTGCTGCTCACAGTGTTCAGCTAGATCCGTTCCTGCTATTTACATTCAGTGCAGTGCGTCCTGCTCACAGTGTTCAGCTAGATCCGTTCCTGCTATTTACATTCAGTGCAGTGCGTCCTGCTCACAGTGTTCAGCTAGATCCGTTCCTGCTATTTACATTCAGTGCAGTGCGTCCTGCTCACAGTGTTCAGCTAGATCCGTTCCTGCTATTTACATTCAGTGCATTGCGTCCTGCTCACAGTGTTTAGCTACATCCGTTCCTGCTGTTTACATTCAGTGCAGTGCGTCCTGCTCACAGTGTTCAGCTAGATCCGTTCCTGCTATTTACATTCAGTGCAGTGCGTCCTGCTCACAGTGTTCAGCTAGATCCGTTCCTGCTATTTACATTCAGTGCAGTGCGTCCTGCTCACAGTGTTCAGCTAGATCCGTTCCTGCTATTTACATTCAGTGCAGTGCGTCCTGCTCACAGTGTTCAGCTAGATCCGTTCCTGCTATTTACATTCAGTGCAGTGCGTCCTGCTCACAGTGTTCAGCTAGATCCGTTCCTGCTATTTACATTCAGTGCAGTGCGTCCTGCTCACAGTGTTTAGCTACATCCGTTCCTGCTGTTTACATTCAGTGCAGTGCGTCCTGCTCACAGTGTTCAGCTAGATCCGTTCCTGCTATTTACATTCAGTGCAGTGCGTCCTGCTCACAGTGTTCAGCTAGATCCGTTCCTGCTATTTACATTCAGTGCAGTGCGTCCTGCTCACAGTGTTCAGCTAGATCCGTTCCTGCTATTTACATTCAGTGCAGTGCGTCCTGCTCACAGTGTTCAGCTAGATCCGTTCCTGCTATTTACATTCAGTGCAGTGCGTCCTGCTCACAGTGTTTAGCTACATCCGTTCCTGCTGTTTACATTCAGTGCAGTGCGTCCTGCTCACAGTGTTCAGCTAGATCCGTTCCTGCTATTTACATTCAGTGCAGTGCGTCCTGCTCACAGTGTTCAGCTAGATCCGTTCCTGCTATTTACATTCAGTGCAGTGCGTGCTGCTCACAGTGTTCAGCTAGATCCGTTCCTGCTATTTACATTCAGTGCAGTGCGTCCTGCTCACAGTGTTCAGCTAGATCCGTTCCTGCTATTTACATTCAGTGCAGTGCGTCCTGCTCACAGTGTTCAGCTAGATCCGTTCCTGCTATTTACATTCAGTGCAGTGCGTCCTGCTCACAGTGTTTAGCTACATCCGTTCCTGCTGTTTACATTCAGTGCAGTGCGTCCTGCTCACAGTGTTCAGCTAGATCCGTTCCTGCTATTTACATTCAGTGCAGTGCGTCCTGCTCACAGTGTTCAGCTAGATCCGTTCCTGCTATTTACATTCAGTGCAGTGCGTGCTGCTCACAGTGTTCAGCTAGATCCGTTCCTGCTATTTACATTCAGTGCAGTGCGTCCTGCTCACAGTGTTCAGCTAGATCCGTTCCTGCTATTTACATTCAGTGCAGTGCGTCCTGCTCACAGTGTTCAGCTAGATCCGTTCCTGCTATATACATTTAGTGCAGTACGTCCTGCTCACAGTGTTCAGCTAGATCCGTTCCTGTTATCTTCCTACTGACAGGCAGGCTTGTCTGGTTACAGTATATAAAGCTACCTGAAGAAAATTACAGGTGTTCTATCCCAGCTTAGTGCAGCTACAGGCCATTAGTATGTCTGGAAGGCCAAGAAGGAGAGGCAGACAGTCACAAGCCAATAAGAGAGGGCAAGCAGGCTCTGTGTCTAGTGCTGGTCGTGGAGACGGTGCATCCTCATCAGCACGTGGCCATGGGACACGCTTGGCCTTTTTTTCGGCAGCTGGCCGTGTTGAGCCGCAACATGCGGAAGACTTGGTCGAGTGGATGACCAAGCCGTCCTCATCCTCCTCATCCTCTCTCACCCATGCCCAGGGTGCTTTGTCTGGCAAAGCAGCGGCCTCTTCCCTCAGCTCAATGTCATCAGTGACTCCTTCCCTAGCTCCACCATGTCCTCATGAGGATTCCCTCGAACTGTTTGACCACAGTGTTGGGTACATGCTCCAGGAGGATGCCCAGCGTTTGGAAGGCTCTGATGATGATACTGAGCTCAATGAAGGCAGTAACATGAGCACGGACAGAGGGGGTGCCCAAGAAGGACAGCAATCTGGCAGTCATGCTCCCCCTGCTGCAGCATACTGCCAGGTTTGCTCCAGTGATGAGGAGGGAGGGGATGATGAGGTCACTGACTCAACGTGGGTGCCTGATAGGAGAGAGGAGGAGGAGGAGGAGGAGGAGGAGGAGGAGGTGGCACATCACCAACTAGGCAGGATGCCCTCCAGGGGCCAGCCTAAGGGCAGCACATTGACTGCATCACACCCCAAAGCTCCACATGTGCAGGGCGCTGCAGTCTCTGCGCGTTATTCAAAAAGTTCTTTGGTGTGGGCCTTTTTTGAGACGAGTGCATCAGATCGCACCGCTGCTATTTGCAATATATGTCTCAAGCGTATCTCGCGTGGCCAAAACATCTCCCGCTTGGGTACCACATGCTTGACCAGACATATGTTGACCTGCCATGCAGTTCGTTGGCAAGCGTATCTAAAAGACCCACACCAAAGAACAAAGACGATCTCTCCTTGCTCCTCATCAGCTGAGATTTCCAACCCCACTAGACCTTCAGTCCTCTCTGCGACCTGCAGTGAGAGGAATGAAGGTGTAGAATTAGGTGTGTCACAGCCAAGTACTTATGGGCAATCTGCTTTTGGTACACCGACGTCAGATTGTACCAGGCAAATTTCCCTGCCCCAGCTGCTGCACCGCCGAAAGAAGTTTGCTCCCAGCCATCCACATGCCCAGCGGTTGAATGCTAGCTTGGCAAAATTGCTAGCACTTCAACTGCTGCCTTTTCAGTTGGTAGACTCTGCCCCCTTCCGTGAGTTTGTGGAATGTGCGGTTCCTCAGTGGCAGGTACCCAAACGCCACTTTTTCTCACGGAAGGCGATTCCGGCTCTCTACCGGCATGTGGAAGGCAATGTCCATGCCTCGCTGGACAGGGCGGTCAGCGGTAAGGTGCATATTACCGCTGACTCATGGTCCAGCAGGCATGGACAGGGACGTTACTTAAGTTTCACGGCGCATTGGGTGACTCTGCTGGCAGCTGGGAAGGATGCAGGACAAGGTGCAGTAGTGTTGGAGGTTGTTCCGCCACCACGCCTCCAAAATGCTGATTGTGACACACCTCTCTCCTCCACCCCCTCCTCTTCTTCTTCCTCCATGGCCTCTTCCTCGGAACCAGCGGTGCTCCGTAGGCGTTCAAGGGGCTACGCAAGTACGCAGGCCAAAAGATGCCATGCGGTGCTTGAGCTGGTGTGCTTGGGGGACAGGAGCCACACTGGGGCAGAGGTTCTGTCAGCTCTGCAGGGGCAGGTTCAGAGGTGGTTGACGCCACGCCAACTTAAGGCAGGAATGGTGGTTTGCGACAATGGCACCAACCTCCTCTCTGCCCTCCGACAGGGACAACTGACCCATGTGCCCTGTTTGGCTCACGTCCTTAACTTGGTGGTGCAGCGGTTCTTGGGCAGGTACCCGGGCTTACAGGATGTCCTGAGGCAGGCCAGGAAAGTCTGTGTGCATTTCCGCCGGTCATATAATGCCAGTGCTCGGCTGACGGACCTCCAAAAGGAGTTTAACCTGCCCAAGAACCGCCTAATCTGTGACATGCCCACCAGGTGGAACTCGACGTTGGCCATGCTGCAGCGGCTGCACACGCAGCAGAGGGCCATCAATGAGTACCTGTGCGACTATGGCACCAGGACAGGGTCAGGGGACCTTGGTTTTTTTTCCCCACGCCAGTGGGCCATGATCAGGGATGCATGCACTGTCCTGTCACCATTCGAGGAGGCCACGAGGATGGTGAGCACTGACAGTGCATGCATCAGTGACACTGTCCCCCTTGTCCACCTGTTGGAGCACACGCTGCGTGGAATAATGGACAGGGCACTTGAGGCAGAACAGAGGCAGGAAGAGGAGGACTTCCTTAGCTCTCAAGGCCCCCTTTATCCAGACAGTGTTCCTGCGTGCCCGCCGATCACACAGGAAGAGGACGAGGAGGAGGAGGAGGAGGAGGAGGAAGATTGTGTCAGTATGGAGGTGGAGCCTGGCACTCAGCATCAGCAGTCTTTAAGGGATCAGTCCCAAGGAACACATGGACTTGTACGTGGCTGGGAGGAGGTGGCTGCGGACGTTGTTGTCCTTAGTGACCCAGAGGACTCCGGACCGAATGCCTCAGCAAACCTACGCTGCATGGCCTCCCTGATCCTGCAAAGCCTGCGTAAGGATCCTCGTATTCGTGGTATCAAGGAGAAGGACCAATACTGGCTGGCAACCCTCCTTGATCCACGTTACAAGGGTAAGGTTGCGGACCTTATCTTGCCATCGCAGAGGGAGCAGAGGATGAAACATCTTCGGGAGGCCTTGCAGAAAGGTCTGTGCAACGCGTTCCCAGAGACTGGGAGGTTACAAACTCCTGTTTCTGGACAACGTGTTGCTGAGGCTTCGGTCAGTCAAAGAAGGAGCGGTGGAGAAGGTGGCCGTCTGACCGATGCGTTCAGACAATTTTTTGGTCCGCAGCCCCAAGGTATGATCGGTTCCAGCAACCATCGCCAGCGTCTGTTTTACATGGTGCAGGAATACCTAGGGGCAAGATCAGACTTGGACACCTTTCCCACCGAAAATCCTCTGGGTTACTGGGTCTTGAGGATGGATCACTGGCCAGAGCTTGCACAGTATGCAATTGAGCTACTGGCCTGTCCTGCATCCAGCGTTCTTTCGGAACGCACATTCAGTGCTGCTGGAGGCGTGGTAACCGATCACAGGGTGCGTCTGTCCACCGACTCGGTCGATCGGCTGACCTTCATAAAAATGAATCAGTCTTGGATCACCACCAGCTACCAAGCACCTGATGCAGATGTAACCGAATAATTTTTTTTGAAATCTCAGATCCCTTCAAAGACTGCCTATGCTGATGCTGAGTGACTATCCCTGAGTAATTATCCTCTTCCTCCTCAATCATCACGCTGATAGCTTGTAAGAACATTTTTGGTTCTGGGCGCCACCACCAGTGCCTAAGGCACAATTTTTCAGCCCCTGTTTAACAGGGGCGTGTAATTACAATTTTTGATGTAATACTTTGCAGCAGGGCTCGTTCCTGCATTCCAACTAGAGTGTCTGTGAGGGGTTGCAGTGTTGTGGCACCAGCACCAGTGCCTAAGACCCAATTTTTCAGCCCCTGTCTAACAGGGGCGTGTAATTACAATTTTTGATGCAATACTTTGCAGCAGGGCTTGTTCCTGCGTTTCAACTAGAGTGTCTGTGAGGGGTTGCAGTGTTGTGGCACCAGCACCAGTGCCTAAGACCCAATTTTTCTGCCCCTGTCTAACAGGGGCGTGTAATTACAATTTTTGATGCAATACTTTGCAGCAGGGCTCGTTCCTGCGTTCCAACTAGAGTGTCTGTGAGGGGTTGCAGTGTTGTGGCACCAGCACCAGTGCCTAAGGCCTAATTTTTCAGCTCCTGTTCAACAGGGGCATGTAATTACAATTCTTGATCTAATATTTCACAGCAGGGCCCTGTGAGGGCTTACAGTGTTTTGGCCACAGCAACACCTAAGGCCCAAATTTCTGCTGAGTATATAGGGCAGGACCCTACTTTCAAACATCTAACTTACAAACGACTCCTACTTGCAAACGGAAGGAGACAACAGGAAGTGAGATGAAATCTACCCCTAAGGAAGGGAAATTCTCTCCTGTAAGAGTTAATATGGGAAAACAATTTTTCCTTTCCACTGATGCTTTCCAATCCTTGTTCCACAAAAAAACACAAATTTTCAAAAAACATTTTTCATTGGGACAAAAAAGTGAGGTGAAATCTTCTGAAGAGGAGGAAAGACGCAAAACAAATGTCACAGGGGTGATAACCCTTCCCTATGTTTTCCAAAAAGCTTAGAAAAGATTTTTTGGCTGGAGCTAAACACATTAAAAATGTTCAAAATTACAAACAGATTCTACTTAACAACAAACCTACAGTCCCTGTCTTGTTTGCACCGCCTGTATACTGCTGTTCAGAGTATATAGGGACCTTTCCTTATTTTAATTTGGGTGCGGGGTTCCCCTTAATATCCATACAAGACCCAAAGGGCCTGGTAATGGACTGGGGGGTACCCATGCCGTTTGTCTCACTGATTTTCATCCATATTGCCATGACCCGACATGACATTAAACCCGCAAGCAGTTTTAAATGAGATTTTTTCCTTTAAAAATGACATTTGGTGCAGGGACTGTTCTAAACATGGGAAACACGCGTCACTTTACAGGCATACTATAGACACCCCCCAGGTACGATATTTAAAGGAATATTTCACTTTTTTTTTTTTACTTTAAGCATCATTAAAATCACTGCTCCCGAAAAAACGGCCGTTTTTAAAAGTTTTTTTTGCATTGATACATGTCCCCTGGGGTAGGACCCGGGTCCCCAAACCCTTTTTAGGACAATACCATGCAAATTAGCCTTTAAAATGAGCACTTTTGATTTCGAACGTTCGAGTCCCATAGACGTCAATGGGGTTCTAACGTTCGTGCGAACTTGCGGTCCGTTCGCGGGTTCTGGTGCGAACCGAACCGGGGGGTGTTCGGCTCATCCCTATTTGGGATAGTCCAGAAAGGGAACTCAAAGAATGTCTGAATCTCATGAATCAGAACAGCTTCAATCCTTTTTTTTACGATGACACATGATCTTCATGAGGTCAATTTTCTGGACATTACTATCCTAAAAAGATCCCAATGGTGGACTTACAAGTAAGCTATATAGGAAAGAAACTGCCGGCAATACTCTGCTACATGTGGATAGACTCCACCCTGACTCCCTGAAAAAATCAATTCCTTTTGGTCAGTTTTTACGCATTAAAAGGAATTGCAGTACTAATGAGGACTTCCAGTGAGAATGAGATGAATTGACCACCAGACTGCTCAGTAGGGGGTATACTAAATCGGCCCCAAAAAAGGCATTTAATCGTGTTAAAAATACCACCAGACGAGATCTTATCTTCAAAACTAAAAGTAAGAGCAAGGAAGACAAGATAACCAGAATAATTATGAGATTCTCCAATGAACACGATTCAATGAGAAAAATTATTTTGAAGTACTGGTCTATCCTCACTGAGGACCCCATTTTGGGAAGACTAGTGACACCCAAACCACAGATTACATACAAAAAAAGCAGGATGCGATATTACGAAAAAGCAGGATCAATTGGAAATATGTTAACACAAAGGGAAACTCAAAAAAAGACCCATGTAAAACCTGGGGCACCTACCCCTGTGGATCCTGCTCACAATGTGTGGTTATAGGGAGGAGGACCTCACTGGCACTGCCAAATGGGGAGACGTTCTGTCTGAAACACTTTGCCAATTGTAAGATGCAAGGCGTCGTCTACTTCATGCAGTGCCAGTGCAGTGCCTTTTATGTGGGCAAAAATCGAAAAGAGCTTGGCAAACGAATGGAGAAACATATGCACAGAATGCATATAGGCAATCTCCAATTACCTTTGGGAAGACACATTGCTAGACAACATAATTACAGATTACCGAAAGTAAACTTTTCAGTCTTAGACAGGCTACATATACCTATAAGAGGGAGCGACTGGAACAAGGTTCTGCTCCTGCGTGAAATGCCACAACCCCCCAGGCCTAAATGAAGTTGAGAGCTTCAGACCCTTTTTGGATGGTTTTAGTTCAGGTAAGACTGACTAGAAATAGGAAATAACAGGAAATAATAATTGTAAGTCTCCATGCGTCTTGGAGTTTGAGATGTAGAAGCTATTCTAAAATCTGCATCTTTCAACAATATTTGTAAGGACTGATAATGTTAGATCAAATGCAAATCAGTAATTATAGAAACTCTGGTTAGAATTTTCTTGATACATTTTATTCTAGGCAATTTCCTTTCGTCTCTCTTTGCTGTGGGTACCCCCTTGTGGGCACCCTGATCGTTGGGATTTTTTGAATATGAGATGCACATTTATAGGGTTTTTATTTAATCACAATAATATTTAATATTTTGACTGCTTTTTTCTCTGTAAATTAGGTACCTTTGGACCAAGATTACCTATAGGAGGAAATTATGCATATTAAGGTCGAGACTGTATGTACAACAGAAAGCATTCCCATGTTAGGGGTCAGGTAATGTTTTTTTCATCCCTCTGTTCCGTTTTTTATTTTCAGGGAATTTCACCACTTTCTGCCTAGACTCATCCCTACCCGACACAGGGGGGCTGCCGTGCCGTTACAGACGTAGTGGCTTCCCTTCCCTCGAGACATGATTCATCTTCATGCCCTGAGGTACTATGTGTCGGTGGTTTTAGTCCCCACTAACCGCCTCCACTGGTTCCAATTCCTTGGAGCGGGTGGAGATCGCGGTTAGGTGGTCATGCTGCAAGTCTTGCGGTATACAGGGTTGCTGTGGTGTGGCGCTCTGTGCCACCCTTCCCAACATGGTGGCCACCCTGTGATTCTGGATGTTTACATCCGGGGAACAGGAAATTACATCGCACAACGTCCTGGCCGCAGTTCGACGGCCTGATGTGACGGGATCACATCATGTGATGGCCGTCCTCTAAAGGCAGGACGTGCTGAATCATTGCGGAGCACGGCGCGTCGTCATCCATGCCTCAGACCATATAAAGGGACGCCAGGGACGGCATACGGCGCCATTCTTCTCCTCAGCATCTCAGAGGAGGAGTTTACAATTACCCAGGGCTCTCTATCAGATGGTCCTGCTTGGTCTTGGAGGAGTCTCTATGCCTCACACAGCACAAAGTAAGTGTTGGTTCCCCTTTTTTTTGAGGTGCAACGTGGTACTGGTGGGGGCCTTACTTGGAGAGATGGGGGATTTTTCTCACTCTAAGAATATAAATATTTTATACACATTTTTTGGAGTGCCATTTGTGGGATTCGTTTGCATCCAGACGTCCTTTAGAGGATGAGTGGCAGATTTGGTGAATGGTGGACTTTGGACTCTTCCCTGCTCTGACATTGGGAATGCATCTGTTATTATCTTTTGAATATGTATGGAAAATGTAAGTTATTTTGTAGATACAATAACAGATATTTTATATCTACTTGTATAAAACACGATTCTTATATATGTACTTTCTAACATTGCAATTTTGATTCTATACAATTGATACATTGATACAAAATCCCTGATGAAGATCTATTGAATAATATTTATTGAAACGCTACTCTGCGCCACCTACCTGTACCGGTGGTTACTGAACTATGTAATAGGCTGTATCACTTTCAATTTTGATTAATATGCAATGTGATTTTAATACATTCTGTTATGTTCACAACATCCATTGAATTTTCCTGAATTTTTCTACTTATGTTTATAATAAATGAATTTTATTCGAAACCATTCCTTTTTTTATTGCCTAAAATATCCCAAAATAGAGGTTTTTCTCATATTTTCTAATATATTAGATGGGATGATGGCAATCACATGTCCAACTACATGAGTCAATCAAAACTTTTTTGTGTGGAATTGAGTTGTACAAGGAGACTACGTCCAATGAAAGCCAGCGGTACGTGGGTTCCCAAGAGTAATGCTGTAACATGTCCGATAGGTATATGCTATCTTTTATATATGAGGGGAGATTACGGACTATAGGTTGCAGGAAATGGTCCAGGTAAATTAAGAAGTAGCTAGTGACGCTTTCCATTGCTGCAACAATCTGCCTGCGGGATTTTTTGGGTCTTTATGTACCTTTGGGAGGTGGTAAAAATATGGCCTTTTGTAGAAGTCAAGTTTGAGAAACGCAACTTCCGATTTAGTGACAATACCCTCCCCGGCTGCTCTTAGAACCAACTCATGGGCTTCAAGTAGAAAATTGGGCAACGGGTCAGTGGACAATTTTTTATATGTAGACGTATCTGATAGAAGCCTGTCCGATTTGGACTGGTAATCTGTGTGATTTTGGACCACAATGCCTCCTCCTTTATCGGCTGGCCTGATAATCAACTGTCTATTATCTGAGAGCTCTTTTAGAGCCTTCGATTCTGCTGTTGTCAGATTGGGAAAAGTGTTTGTTTGTTGTGGACTGTTGGCATAAACGAAGAATGTCAGCATAAACAACTTGATAGAAGCTTTGGACGTAGGGACCTTTAGCAAATGTAGGGTTAAAAATAGATTTGGGTTTAAATTTAGTATGCCGAATCGGTGGGGAGGTGGATTGATGTTAAGTCAATGCTTCAAAGTAATCATCTAGATCCTCAGTATAGAGGTCTTCTAGGTCTTCCAGTGCATTAAATTCCAATGGATCTATCATAGCCGTGCTGGATTCAGAGGGGATGATGCTGTTATCAGTATCATTACTATTACTGTTTTTGGAGGCTTGAATATTAAAATAGCGTTTAACTGTAATATTTCTGATAAATCTATTCAGATCAAGAAAAAGTGCGAAAGGATTAGGAGGTGCCGTTGGAGCAAAGGTTAGGCCTTGTGCCAACAATGACTGTTCAGATAAAGACAGGACATGATCAGAAAGATTAAAAATCTAGTCAGCATACTTTTTCCCTTCTTTTTTGTGTCTATGTCTTCCCCCTTTTCTGCCTCTATGGTGAGTTTTCTTTTTGGGCAGGCGAGGGGGGTAATCACTAAAAAAGAAGAGATAGAAGGTGTTGGTATGTCTCTAGGGGAATCAGGAGGGGATGACTGTTCTGTAGTACTGGGTGGGATTACGTTTGCTTGAACTCTGGTGGTTTTAGGTACCTCTAGATCAGTGGTTCTCAACTCCTGTCCCCGGGACCCACAAACAGGCCAGGTTTGCACGATAACTGAAATACATCACAGGTGATATCATTTGCTGCTCAGTGATTGCAGTATTCTAGTCTGCATCTCCCCAAGGTACTACCTAAAATCTGGCCTGTTAGTGAGTCCTGAGGACAGGAGCTGAGAACCACTGCTCTAGAGCGGTGTTTCTCAACTCCAGTCCTCAAAGGCGCACCAACAGGTCATGTTTTCAGGATTTCCCTCAGATGAAACAGCTGTGGTAATTACTAAGGCAGTGAAACTGATCAAATCACCTGTGCAAAATAGTGGAAATCCCAAAAACATGACCTGTTGGTGTGCCTTGAGGACTGGAGTTGAGAAACACTGCTCTAGAGGAATGGGTAGGATAGTATTTGGAATTAGAACATCGGATTCAGGCATTAATGAGGGTCCAGGTTCCACTCTCACCTCAGCCTCAGTAGTATTGGAGGCTGAGGCAGATGTAGAAGTGGGCTGATGGTGCATTGTATTTGTTTTGTTTTTATGCTTATATGCTGGAGTTCTCTGATTTTTAACCAAAGCTGCACGAATATGTGAACGAGGGTGGTTGTGGTAGGTGTCACGTATTGGTGTGTGATGTCTGGACTGAGATGGGGGTATTGGATGTATTTGATAGTGAGGTAAGGGGGAGGGACATAGTGTGCCTTGGCTTACAGTCCATAAGGGAAATGGGGGTTGGGTCCTTATACACGAGTGCCACAATCACCTATGAATGAGAGTGAGCGCTGTATGTTATTCAGTCTGTTTTTTTCCAACAGAACATCCTAGTGGTGTTGTAGTCATCAAAATCTCTACGTATATTTTTTGTAATTTTGTCTTGATGAGACAATCCTCGTGAAACTTTGTGTTAAGTTTAATCCTTCTCAACCAAGAGGGAGGTAAAGAGGTGATCTCTGATTTTAGGGCCTCAATAAGATCAGTGATTCTGGAGAGCAAGATATTGTATTGAGTGTCTCTTTGTTTAATGATGATTTCCATCCATTTTTGGGTACAGAATTCAGATATTGCGGACCACTCTTTGGTCAATTCTGAACCCAAAAAAGGTGCATGGTTTTAGATTTCTGAGACCTCTGGGAGTAATTTTAGAAGTTAAATATAAATCAAGCAAAAAACGAATCCCACCATTGTTGATTAGCTGCATTAATAGTATCCTCTTTTTTTCTGAATCTAGCACATATGTATCTGTACGATGATCTTGGATGATCTTGATCTTGTGGATGGGTGGAAAAACCTTTCTGGGAAATGTGTAACCAGTTCATCTAGAATGGTATATTTTGCTGTTTCAATATTTAGTATGATTTCCATGATAATTTATGTGAGCAGTAACAGATGGTGTGTGTTATCATCGACACACTTTAGAGGTATAAGAGGCTGATGGTATGTTAGAAAATGGCTATTTTACAGCTATGGGAGTGATATCATTGCGTGAAAGTATATATACACATACAAACCTGTACATATATATATCTATGTGTAAACAAACACGCACTCACGCATACCCTTGTACAGGCAGTCCCCGAGTTACGAACTGGTTAGGGACTGCCTGTTTGTTCTTAAGTCGGATTTGTTCTCAATTCAGAAGGGCATACGCAGAACGGCAGAGACGTTGTTTTCTGACATAGTTTTCCAATGTTTTCCACTGTTTCAGACGACATTTTCCGATGTGCCCGCCGACGCCGCCTCCTGTTCGTAAGTAGGAGTCGTTCGCAAGTCGAAGGTTCGTAACTCGGGGACCTCCTGTAGAGAGATATAATAGGGTGAGTAATGGTCTATCAACAAAATCTATTCATATCAAATATCCTAGGTATGCAGAGAAATGATAATAGTACAATTTTTTAATAACAGTCTATATCCAGTGGCTGCACATATAAAAATACAATTCTCAGAACAAAACATATATACAATTGGATTGGAGAATATGACAATACAATTAGAGAGGATGAGGGAAGGTAAATGGGAGAATAAATGAGTTCTTTAGGAAATTAGTCCCTGTAAGGATAAATGATAAATGGATGACTGTTCATGGAAGGCTGCCAGTTCAGAAGTTTAGAAGGCAAAAAACTCTGGAATATAGAAATGACAAAAGAACGGCGCCCTCTCAGTGCAGTATGCAAGCATCTTTAATATAAAAAAAAAAAGAATCTTAGAATACACTCACAAGGGTGTAGTAATAACAGGTATGTCATAGGGTATCATCCCTAATAGGATAATTTATTATTTTTATAAATATTCCCCATACATGATATATGTATATATTACAGCTGCAAAATTATTCATTAAAAAATCGTGATCTCAATTCAACCCCCCCTGATGATCTCTGTTGTAGAGTTTGCTGATTCTTTCATATAACAAGTGGAGAGACTTTTTCTGCTCACTCAGCTGTCAAAAGAAAACATCCGGGCAGTCTGCCAAGTTTTTAAAAAGGAACATTGTATAACTCTTCCTTCTGAGATCAAAGGGAAACTTCTGTGTAAGAAAACATCCAGGCAGTCTGCCAAGTTTTTAAACAAAGTGTAAATGCAGGAAGTTTAACCACTTAAAGCCTAAATCTTTTTCTGACACTTGTTTAAGTTAAGATCAATATTTTTTGCTAGAAAATTACTTGGAACCCCCAAACATTATATATATTTTAGCAGAGACCCGAGGGAATAAAATGTCAATTGCTGCAATATTTTATGTCACACTGTATTTGCCCAGCGGTCTTTCAAACGCACTCCATGAATAAATAAAAATGAAACAGTAAAGTTAGCCCAATTTTTTTGTTTTAATGTGAAAGATTATGTTATGCCGTGAGAATCATGAGAGAATCGTGATCGTTCTTCATAGCAAAAAAAAAAAAAAAAAAAAATTGTGATTCTCATTTTATCCAGAATGGAATGGATGCAGCTCTAGTATATAATATATATATATTTATTATATATACAGGGCTTTTTTCTTGCCGGTGTTCTGCCGAGAAAGTTCCGCTCGGCGGATTAGTTCCCCCTCTACTGCGCATGCGCAGTAGAAGCCGGCGGAAATAGCCGAAGCGGAACAGCTGAAAGTCAGCTGTACACGGCGCCTGTAAGAGGGCCCCTCGCGGGCTCGCTTCGCTCGCCACGCTTCGGGCACGGCCTCGCTGCGCTCGGCACTTTTAGATTCCCCCTCTAGGTCCACTTGGATAGAGGGGAAGGAATCTGGACCCAGAGCGCAGGCGCCGTGTACAGCTGATCGAAGCGTTTGAGCTTCGGCTATCTCCGGCGGCCAACAGTACTACGTACTGCGCAGGCGCTGCGCCTGCGCAGTACAGGGGGGGAACCTATCCGCCGAAGGAACTTATTCGGCAAGACACCGGAACAGCATTCCGCCACCTATGACAGCCCTCTCTACTCCTACCTGTCATGACACACTAGCGCTGCACAGCCCTCGCATTCTTGGGTCCCAGCACGGCAACAAACCGCTGCCTGTGTTGATGCAGGAGGCAGCTTCTATCCCCCGCCTCTACTCACAATGTAGCATGGAGGAGCCCTGAAACTCCGCCCCAGCTACAGCTCCTCAATCACCTGCAAAAAAAAGTCTGTGCTTACCATATGGTCTGGGGCACTGGCGGTAGAAGAGGTAAGGGAGCTGGGAATGAGAAACGGGGGATGGGGGAGAGGAGAGGAGAGAGAGAGCGCTCCTCAGAGGCTGAACTGTGAAAGTGTGTGGGCAGATTTGAGCATGGAGAAGAACTGGGAAAATGTATGTGTGGAGGGGCAGAGAGAAGGTCTGGGAAAGTGGGGGGGATTTGTGCAGAGAGGAGGGCTGGGAAAGTGGGGGGGGATTTGTGCAGAGAGAAGGGCTGGGAAAGTGGGGGGATTTGTGCAGAGAGGAGGGCTGGGAAAGTGGGGGGATTTGTGCAAAGAGGAGGGCTGGGAAAGTGGAGGGATTTGTGCAGAGAGGAGGGCTGGAAAAGTGGGGGGATTTGTGCAGAGAGGAGGGCTGGGAAAGTGGGGGGATTTGTGCAGAGGGGAGGGCTGGGAAAGTGGGGGGATTTGTGCAGAGAGAAGGGCTGGGAAAATGGGGGGGGATTTGTGCAGAGAGAAGGGCTGGGAAAGTGGGGGGGGGGGGGTTTGTGCAGAGAGAAGGGATGGGAAAGTGGGGGGGATTTGTGCAGAGAGAAGGGCTGGGAAAATGGGGGGGATTTGTGCAGAGAGAAGGGCTGGGAAAATGGGGGGGGATTTGTGCAGAGAGAAGGGCTGGGAAAATGGGGGGGGGATTTGTGCAGAGAGAAGGGCTGGGAAAATGGGGGGGGATTTGTGCAGAGAGGAGGGCTGGGAAAATGGGGGGATTTGTGCAGAGAGAAGGGCTGGGAAAGTGGGGGGGGGGGGGGGGTTGTGCAGAGAGAAGGGCTGGCAAAGTGGAGGGGGGGGATTTGTGCAGAGAGGAGGGCTGGGAAAGTGGGGGGGGATTTGTGCAGAGAGGAGGGCTGGGAAAGTGTGTGTGGGGGGGGTGGGTTGTATGGAAAGGAGGCCTTGGAAAGTGGTGAGGGGATTTGTGTGGAGAGGAGGCCTAGGAAAGTGGTGGGGGGACTTGTTCAGAGAGGAGAGTGGGGGGGGGGGGTTGTGCAGAGTGGGAGCTGGGAAAGTGGAGGGGGAGGAAATTTGTCCAGAGAGAAGAACTGGGAAGGAGGGAGCTTTGTACAGAGGTAAGAGCTGCAGAGAGCAGAAGGCAGGTTGTGCAAAATGAGAGCGTTGGAGAATGGAGCAGGCTGTGTAGAGGTGAGAGCTGTGGAGAATGGAGCAGGCTGTGTAGAGGTGAGAGCTGTGGAGAATGGAGCAGGCTGTGTAGAGGTGAGAGCTGTGGAGAATGGAGCAGGCTGTGTAGAGGTGAGAGCTGTGGAGAATGGAGCAGGCTGTGTAGAGGTGAGAGCTGTAGGGGAAGCTGGAGGTGCAGAGGTGAAACATGAGAGGTGGCAAAGGTGAGAGCTGTGGATTGGGGTAAGCTTTAGATGGGTGTGCAGAAGGGGAGCAGAGATAATATTGATGGGTGTGCAGAGTGAAGCTGTTCACATGGAAAAGAAGAGGTGAGCTGTGGATGAGGGTTGCAGAGGTTGGGTGTGGATGGGGGACACAGAAGTAAGCAGAAGAGATAAGCAGAAGTGAGTATTTGATGGTTACTTTTGGGGTAATACTTAAAGCGGTTGTAAAGATGTTTTTTTTTTTTTTTTAAAATAACAAACATGTTATACTTACCTTCACTGTGCAGCTCGTTCTGCACAGAGTGGCCCCGAACCTGGTCTTCTGGGGTCCCTCGGCGGCTGTTTCAGCTCCTCCCCGCAAGCATTTACCACCTTAATGCGAGGGCTCGCATGGTGGTGAGTGCTTGCGGGCGCGCTCCCGTGATACAGCCGGCGGCTATAGCCGCTCGCTGTATCACTCGGCCCCGCCCCCCGGCGCGCCGCGTCATCGGATGTGATTGACAGCAGCGCGAGCCAATGGCTGCGCTGCTTTCAATCCATCCACTGCAGCCAATCAGCGACCAGGCTGAGCTGCAATGAAGCTGACGAGGACGCGGACCGAAGATTCGAGGCGTCAGGTAAGTAAAACGGGGGGGCTGGGGGCGGCGGTACTGTCAAAAGTTTTTTCACCTTAATGCATAGAATGCATTAAGGTGAAAAAATTTTTACCTTTACAACCCCTTTAAGGGGGGAGACCAGGGATATATGCTGGGGGACAGTAAAGCATACAGAGTTAATGACTAAGATAGGGTGACCAGACATCCCCGGTTTCTGGGGACATTCCCCGGATTAAGGACACTGTCCCTGGACCAAGTCTGTCCCCAGTTTTGTCCCCGGATTGGATTTGAACAGGGGCTGGGGCAATTTCAAAGACAGCCAGTGCAGAATAAAAAGAAAAAAATCTGAATTGCACCCCCCCCCCTCCTCTGCCACTCCTACTAGCTTATGGGGGTTTATTTTTTTCCATTAACTGTGCCCCTTTCTGATGATCATGTGCTGGTCGGAACGGAGGGACTATTTCTTCAGTTTCGGGCACATGCATATTCAGCTCCACTCGCATGTTCTTCTGCCTTGGCTCAAGTCCCGGCCAGCCGCCTGCCTTCTTATCTCCTTGCCTTCCCTGGTGGAGGGATCTTCCTCTGCTCCCCACCCAGTAGTAGCCGGGGTCAGAAGAGTAAAGCCCCATACACACTATCAGATTTTCTGCTGATTTTTGTCTTCAGATTTACCAAAACCATGTAGTGCAAGGGCCTGCCTGATTGCATACAAATTGAAACTCCTAATGCCGCGTACACACGAGCGGACTTTACGGCAGACTTTGTCCGGCGTACTTTTCGATGGACTTTACGACGGGCTTTCCGAATGAACGGACTTGCCTACACACGATCACACCAAAGTCCGACGGATTCATACGTGATGAGGGACGACCGGGCTAAAACAAGGAAGTTCATAGCCAGTAGCCAATAGCTGCCCTAGCGTCGGTTTTTGTCCGTCGGACTAGCTTACAGAAGTGCGCACATTTTCGACCGGACTCGAGTCCGTTGGACAGATTTGAAACATGTTTCAAATCTAAGTCCGTCAAACTTTTGAGAAAACAAAGTCCGCTGGAGCCCACACACAATCGAATTGTCCGACGGACTCCGGTACGCCGGACCAAGTATGCCGGAAAGTCCGCTCGCGTGTACGCAGCATAAGGTTTGACCTCATATTATATGGTTTTGGTAAATCTAAAGGAAAAAATCTGCAGAAAATCTAATAGTGTGTATGGGGTTTAGACTTGACAGGCTGTGAGGCGGGCGGCGGCGGCGGTGGAGACGGGCAAAGAGTCGTCGATTGCTGCCATTACTAGTAAAAAAAAAAAAATATGTCCCCATGTTTCATTTTAAAAATCTGGTCACCTTAGACTAAGAGTATGTAATGTATGGTACTTCTTATTAATGTTGTACTCTGTACAATGGGTTTTGTGTTACATACTCCTGCACTTCGTATGCTGGACTGCATATGACATATGCTTTACCACTGTTCTCTTTGTGCTGGGCTGTATGTTATATATTGCTGACCCCTGCCCTCCGTACACTGCTCTATATGCGCCATATTTCTGAGAACAAGGGAAGCTTCGCATTGAATGGAAGTACTATCCTGTTGGCTGTTTTTTTTTCTGCGCCTTGTGGATATGCTGCTCACAACTGCACAATACACATTCCTGAACCATGTGGCTTGTGTGATACACAGTTCTGAGCCTTTACTTATTACAATTATTTGGCGCTGCTGTACTTCTCTCCTCTAAGGAAGGGGCGTCTGGGGGTGGGGATTTGGGCAGGGAGGGTGAGTTCCTGCACCTATTTTCTGAGAAAAAAAGCCCGGTGTATAATATAATATATATATATATATATAATTTTTAGGGTTGTCCCGATACCACTTTTTTAAGACCGAGTACAAGTACCGATACTTTTTTTTTTTTTAAATATCATGTGACTGTTTTCAGAGCACAAAACAGATTAGGTGGCACTGATATGTGGCACCGACATGCAGCACTGATTAGGTGGCACCGATATGCAGCACTGATTAGGTGGCACCGATATGCAGCACTGATTAGGTGGCACCGATATGCAGCACTGACTGATGGCTGACACTGATAGATGGCACTGACAGGTGGCTGGCACTGATAGGCGGCACTTACAGGCATTGGGCACTGATAGGTGGCATTTATGGGCACTGCATTGGCATGAGAGGAAAGGCTGCCTGTGATGCCCATCTTGGTACTCCTTGCACTCTGCCGCATAAAAGCAGCAGCAACCATCTTGTTACACCCAGCCCAAGGGTTGGGCTGGGTGTACCAAGATGGGTGTAACGACACATAGCAGTCTGCACCAGAAGTGATGTTTCGCTGACAAATTATGCACTGCGCATGCGTAAGTACTCCATATGCGTTCCACGAGTTTTGCCACAATACCGACCAGTGAAAGCATCAGATAATGTCACGGAAGTGACGTTACACAATACAAACACCGAGGTGGGAGCGCGCACAGCTACAGCAAGTTCAATGCTATTCATTCTGCTGTATGGTGTAGATGTGCGCGCTCCCGCCGCAGTGTTTGTATTATATACTTCCGTGACATTATCTGATGCTTTCACTGGTCGGTATTGTGGCAAAACTAGTGGAACGCATATGGAGTACTTATGCATGCGCAGTGCGTAATTTGTCAGCGAAACATCACTTCCGGAGCAAACTGCGATGGGTCGCTGAATGTGTCGTTACATGGGCGTCGTTATGTCCAAACGCTGATGTTGACACGAGTGTCACTTCCGTTGTTCTGCCCGCTGACTTCTGGTTGCGCCGGGTCACCTAATCTGATGAAACACCGCCTCTCCCAGGTATCGGATCCGGCATCGGGAGCATTTGTGCGAATACAAGTACTACAAGTAAACAGTGCTCGGTATTGGGACAAGCCTAGTAATTTTATATTTATTTCATTTTTACCAATACTCACCACTATATTATCAGATTGATTCACTTATTGATTAATTACTATCAGCTAAAATTGATCTCCTTACCATGCATTACTGATCCTGATATATTTTTAGCTGCTATAATAGTTCTAATGTTATTAATTTTAGTGATTTATTTTTAATATTGATTGACACATACATACATACATACATACATACATACATACATATGTTTACTAATTTATTATTGATTGAGTTTCAATCACATTGTTATTACGATCACCACCTATTATTTGAGACCTTTAACTGATAATCCATATACATATTTTTCTATTGATTTTAAAATTTGATCACCAAAATACTCTTTATAGATATACACATGTGCGCAATGCTTACATGAGGAAGTACAAAACTCCCTAATCTAATATGGCCGCCACTGAAGCCTGAGGAAGGAGCGTGCATACGCCAAATGTGAAGCACCGCCCGCTGACCCGACCCAGAAGTGACGTTCCTCCATGTACTCCACTGATCACAGTCCCAACCATCCGGAAGCTCCGTGCACAAGCAGTGCGGCCGGAGGAATGACCTGATCGCAGACAAATGTCCACAACAGTGACATCGGACCTTCCCCCTCACCCGGTATTCGGAGCGCATGATACCCCATAACATGTCTGTTATTACTACACCCTTCTGAGTGTATTCTAAGATTCTTTTATGTATATTAAAGATGCTTGCATACTGCACTTAGAGGGCGCCATTATTTTGTCCTTTCTGTAAATCGCACAGATCTGCATTCTGCAACCTACAAATCGCACATATCTACATTCTGCAATCTGTAAATCACACATATCTGCTTCCTGTAAATCGCACATATCTGCATTCTGCACCCTGTAAAATCGCACATACCCTGTTTCCCCAAAAATAAGACCTAGCGTGATTGTCGGTGATGACTGCAATATAAGCCCTACCCCCAAAATAAGCCCTAGTTAAAGTCCTTGTAGGTCTTATTTTCAGGGTAGGGCTTATTTGGGGGGTAGGGCTTATATTGCAGCCATCACCAACAATCACGCTAGGTCTTATTTTTGGGGAAACAGGGTATCTGCATTCTGCAAATCGCACATATCTACATTCTGCAACCTGTAAATCGCACATATCTACATTCTGCACCCTGCAAATCGCACAGATCTACATTCTGCCCCCTGTAAATCGCACATATCTGCATTCTGCCCCCTGTAAATCGCACATATCTACATTCTGGCCCCTGTAAATCGCACATATCTACATTCTGCATCCTGTAAATCGCACATATCTACATTCTGCCCCCTGTAAATCGCACATATCTACATTCTGCCCCCTGTAAATCGCACAGATCTACATTCTGCACCCTGTAAATCGCACAGATCTACATTCTGCCCCCTGTAAATCGCACAGATCTACATTCTGCCCCCTGTAAATCGCACAGATCTACATTCTGCCCCCTGTAAATCGCACAGATCTACATTCTGCACCCTGTAAATCGCACAGATCTACATTCTGCCCCCTGTAAATCGCACAGATCTACATTCTGCACCCTGTAAATCGCACATATCTACATTCTGCACCCTGTAAATCGCACAGATCTACATTCTGCCCCCTGTAAATCGCACAGATCTACATTCTGCCCCCTGTAAATCGCACAGATCTACATTCTGCCCCCTGTAAATCGCACAGATCTACATTCTGCACCCTGTAAATCGCACAGATCTACATTCTGCACCCTGTAAATCGCACAGATCTACATTCTGCACCCTGTAAATCGCACATATCTACATTCTGCCCCCTGTAAATCGCACATATCTACATTCTGTAAATCGCACAGATCTGCATTCTGTAAATCGCACATATCTGCATTCTGTAAATCGCACATATCTGCATTCTGTAAATCGCACATATCTGCATTCTGTAAATCGCACATATCTGCATTCTGTAAATCGCACAGATCTGCATTCTGCCCCCTGTAAATCGCACATATCTACATTCTGCACCCTGTAAATCGCACATATCTCCATTCTGCCCCCTGTAAATCGCACATATCTAGATTCTGTAAATCGCACAGATCTGCATTCTGTAAATCGCACAGATCTGCATTCTGCACCCTGTAAAATCGCACATACCCTGTTTCCCCAAAAATAAGACCTAGCGTGATTGTCGGTGATGACTGCAATATAAGCCCTACCCCCAAAATAAGCCCTAGTTAAAGTCCTTGTAGGTCTTATTTTCAGGGTAGGGCTTATTTGGGGGGTAGGGCTTATATTGCAGCCATCACCAACAATCACGCTAGGTCCTATTTTCGGGGAAACAGGGTATCTGCATTCTGCAAATCGCACATATCTGCATTCTGCAACCTGTAAATCGCACATATCTACATTCTGCCCCCTGTAAATCGCACAGATCTGCATTCTGCCCCCTGCAAATCGCACAGATCCGCATTCTGCCCCCTGTAAATCGCACATATCTACATTCTGCACCCTGTAAATCGCACATATCTACATTCTGCACCCTGTAAATCGCACATATCTGCATTCTGCCCCCTGTAAATCGCACATATCTGCATTCTGCCCCCTGCAAATCGCACGTATCTACATTCTGCCCCCTGTAAATCGCACATATCTGCATTCTGCCCCCTGTAAATCGCACAGATCTACATTCTGCCCCCTGTAAATCGCACAGATCTACATTCTGCACCCTGTAAATCGCACAGATCTACATTCTGCATCCCTCCTCCCCAATTTCCAGGTACACTATACACATGGCAGGGGGTGGTGGACACATCAATTACCCCTCCCCCATCAGACCAGCACAGGGGTGGCAGAGCAGACAGACACTCCTCGGCAGTCTTCATTTAGTCGACTAAAACAATTGAAATGATTAAAATACGACTAAAACTAAAATTAAATTTGACTTCAATATGAACACCGGTCTGTAGAGAATGTTCATCTCAATACCAGAAATAATAACAGAGGAGATTCTTCACTCCAGTCATATATAATGAGATTGGAAATTGTAGAGAAATGATAACTAATGTATTACAATAAAATTACATCCATTAGATTTTAGACGACTAAATACGAATAAAACTAAAACAATTGCAGAGAATAAAGTGGGACTGAATTAAAATTTTCTGCCAAAATTAACACAGCTGCGCCTTCCCTCTTCCCTTCCACCAGGGCCGTCTTTACTGCAGGGCAAACGGGGCAGCTGCCCAGGGCCCTTTCACTGTTTGGGGCCCAAAGTAGAGCTGCCCCTTAAGCCCATGCCGTGCCCGCAAATCGGCGCTAAAAATGCCCACTGTCTGCGGTAAAGACGGCCCTGTGTCTGTCTGTCACAGACAGTTATCAGCTGGCATCAGCAGCCACGCACACAGTACTGTGCAGCAGTGCCAGTGCTGCATTAGTGTCGATGAAGGAGAGAGCCGTGGGTGGGCGGGGCCTTGAGCTCCCCTGACGCTCTGGCCCCGCCCCTTGCTATTCTGCCTGCAAGCGTGTATGTGATCGGACTCAGAGGAGCAGCTGCGGAGGCCTCGGTAGGAGGAGTTAGATGGCGGCGCGGAGTGGAGACTGTGGAGTTCTGTCAGAGAGAGTGCTGGTGCCTGGAGTGAAACTAGCAATAGCAGCAGACCAGCAGGGTGGAGGAATTGATCGGAGCTGAGCTGGCCAGGAGGACAAGGTAGGTCTTCTTTCTCCTCCCCTGGCTCCCGCACCCCACATGTAGAACAGTAGGAATTTTAAAAACCTGCCACCCCCTCTAACACCAATAGATAGATTCATGCATTGCATGAATCTATCTATGGCTGCCGCTGCCACCCCCTATTCAGGCGCCAGGCCCCTTTTTGGGCGCCTGAATTACAGCGGCGGGGGTTTTTTTAAGCACCTGATTAGAGCCATAGGCTCTAATAGGCGTAAAAAAAAGTGACCTGCGAGCGCCATGCTGGGCGCTTGCAGGTCACTCAGCTGTGTTGGAAAAGCGAATGAATATTCACTTTCCTAACACTAAACTGCCTCTCTGCCAATCAGGTCTGTTACCTGTCACCTGATTGGCTAAAACAACAGGCACCGCTATTAGACGCCTATCAGGAGGAGAGGATGGGAGATGAGGATGGCAGGAGACGCATGATGGACCCGGCTCGTCGCTGTCAGCCGCAGCCTCACCAAGACAGGGTAAGTGCCGGGCAGACGGCAAGCGGGCGGGGGGGTCACACTGGGGGCAATCAAGGGCACACTGGCAGCATTTGATGGGCACACTGTCAGCATTTGATGGCACAGATGGGCACAGTGGCTGCGTTTAATGGGCACAGTGGCAGCGTTTGATGGCACAGTGGCAGCGTTTGATGGCACAGTGGCAGCGTTTAATGGGCACAGTGGCAGCATTTGGCACAGTGGCTGCAATTGATGGCACAGTGGCAGCGTTTTATGGGCACAGTGGCAGCATTTGATGGGCACAGTGGTAGCACTTGATGGGCACAGTGGCAGCATTTGATAGGACAGTGGCAGCGTTTGATGGGCACAGTGGCTGCTTTTGATGGCACAGCGGCTGCAATTGATGATTTTTTTTCAAAAATTTTTTGCGCCCCCCCCCCAAAAAAATTTTGAGCACCAGCTGCCACTGAGGCTGAGTGAGGCTGTGGCTGTATTTTTTATTACAGAGCACACAGCATTACAGCACATAGATAGCATTAGTGTATTTAACTGCTCGATGGGCTTATTTTGGGCCTGGCTGGTTCACATGTATGTGTTTTGGCGGCCCACATTTGCGCAGGCACAGCAGCCTATTCATTTGAATGGGCTGCCATGCCTGCGTTTTCTGCAAGAAAAATGTGCATGCATCATGTATTACGCTGCGCACACCTTTACCCATCAAGCAGTGAAATACAGCACTGTCTGTCCATTCTGCTTTTGCACCATGTGACTTGCCTGCAGTTCCTGCACTGGCAAACTTGCTGCATTTTTAGATGTTTAGGCCACACTTTTAAAACACGGTGCGTTTGTGTGTGCAGTAACTGCAGGTAAGTCGCATGGTGCAGAAGCAGAATGGATTTCAAGGCCAATGCATTTTTAAAATGCTGCATGCACCTTTTTTTCTGCAGGAAACGAAGGCATGGCAGCCCATTCAAATGAATGGGCTGCCGTGCCTGCGCAAATGTGGGCCGCCAAAACACCTACATGTGAATGTGTGATGTGACAATGGCTGCAATGTAATTGGGGTGCTGTGATGTGTAAATGGGCACTAAGACATGAAGGGGACTCTAATGTAATGGGGGTGCTGTGATGTGTAAAGGGGCACTATAATGTGAAAATGTCTGCAGTGTAATGGAGTGCTGTTACATGAAAGGGAACTGAGGACACTGTAGGACTGCTGTGAAGGGGGTCTGCAAAGTTTCATTTAGATAACTATATGTGTGTGTCTGTTTTTTGAGATGTTGTGGTGAAGAGCAAAATTGCATTGGGGGGGGGGGGGGGGGGGCCAAAAAAAATGTTTGCCCAGGGCCCAAACCATATTAAAGACGGCCCTGCCTTCCACTCCTTTCTCTTCCCCCGCCTACCACACAGCATTTCAATGTTTCACTCTACGTATGGTCTGGACCAGTCTATTGCGGCCCCGGCGCTGAGGGGTGTTCTAAAAAACAACTAAAGTGAAAATGAACAACCAGAGACAGCAGGGATGCCCTTGGGATGATCAGATGGTGTCACCCGACTCGGGTGTGTAGCTCAGCCCCATAGAGAAGTCACTGGGCCACTGACACCCCCCCAATGTGTGGTACCCGGGGCAGACCAAACACCCCCCCCCCGCCCCCTATTGGTACATTCCTGGGTGCCGAATGCAAAATGCATTGAGGAGAACTGAGCAGATCTCATCACTGACCAGCAATGATCTGTCCACTGATTTGTGTATATGGGGGTGAGTACATATTCCGGGGTACACCATGTGATGTGGGGGGGTTGGGTGTAATATAATTAATGAAATGATTGATTTCCGATCACTGGGGATTATTAATAGAAATTCTCCCCCCTGAGATCTGTAGGATTTCTATCCCCCGCTCTGCCCATATACAATGTGTGACTTCTCTATGGAGAGAAGGAGAAATCTCACCAACCAATCA
The DNA here is from genome assembly GCA_037952925.1 of Lithobates clamitans. NCBI lineage: Eukaryota > Metazoa > Chordata > Amphibia > Anura > Ranidae > Lithobates > Lithobates clamitans. The sequence goes on from JBBGZY010001006.1 coordinate 120,548, forward strand.
CCTTCTAGCTTTCATTCTCAGAGTTTTACTGAAGAAGCAGAAGATAGAAGCTGATTGGTTGTCATGAACAGCTACTGCAGATTCTGTCTTCTCTCCCCCAATAGTAACCAATCAGATTTCTCGGGTCAGTTGCAGTAGATGGAGGAAGATTGTAAATCAGAAATATCAGATAAATCCGAGAAGATCTTCACCGATCCGACAACAGAGGAGAGAAGTCTGTGGCAGCACACAGCTCCCCGGACTGCAGTTCCCTCTTCCTCCATAGGGTGGCAGCACACAGCTCCCCGGACTGCAGTTCCCTCTTCCTCCATAGGGTGGCAGCACACCGCTCCAGGGACTGCAGTTCCCTCTTCCTCCATAGGGTGGCAGCACACAGCTCCGGGGACTGCAGTTCCCTCTTCCTCCAAAGGGTGGCAGCACACAGCTCCAGGGACTGCAGTTCCCTCTTCCTCCAAAGGGTGGCAGCACACAGCTCCGGGGACTGCAGTTCCCTCTTCCTCCATAGGGTGGCAGCACACAGCTCCGGGGACTGCAGTTCCCTCTTCCTCCATAGGGTGGCAGCACACAGCTCCCCGGACTGCAGTTCCCTCTTCCTCCATAGGGTGGCAGCACACAGCTCCAGGGACTGCAGTTCCCTCTTCCTCCATAGGGTGGCAGCACACAGCTCCGGGGACTGCAGTTCCCTCTTCCTCCAAAGGGTGGCAGCACACAGCTCCAGGGACTGCAGTTCCCTCTTCCTCCATAGGGTGGCAGCACACAGCTCCGGGGACTGCAGTTCCCTCTTCCTCCATAGGGTGGCAGCACACAGCTCCGGGGACTGCAGTTCCCTCTTCCTCCATAGGGTGGCAGCACACACAGCTCCAGGGACTGCAGTTCCCTCTTCCTCCATAGGGTGGCAGCACACAGCTCCGGGGACTGCAGTTCCCTCTTCCTCCATAGGGTGGCAGCACACACAGCTCCAGGGACTGCAGTTCCCTCTTCCTCCATAGGGTGGCAGCACACAGCTCCGGGGACTGCAGTTCCCTCTTCCTCCATAGGGTGGCAGCACACAGCTCCGGGGACTGCAGTTGCCTCTTCCTCCATGGGGTGGCAGCACACAGCTCCCCGGACTGCAGTTCCCTCTTCCTCCATAGGGTGGCAGCACACCGCTCCAGGGACTGCAGTTCCCTCTTCCTCCATAGGGTGGCAGCACACAGCTCCCCGGACTGCAGTTCCCTCTTCCTCCATAGGGTGGCAGCACACCGCTCCAGGGACTGCAGTTCCCTCTTCCTCCATAGGGTGGCAGCACACAGCTCCGGGGACTGCAGTTCCCTCTTCCTCCAAAGGGTGGCAGCACACAGCTCCAGGGACTGCAGTTCCCTCTTCCTCCAAAGGGTGGCAGCACACAGCTCCGGGGACTGCAGTTCCCTCTTCCTCCATAGGGTGGCAGCACACAGCTCCGGGGACTGCAGTTCCCTCTTCCTCCATAGGGTGGCAGCACACAGCTCCGGGGACTGCAGTTCCCTCTTCCTCCATAGGGTGGCAGCACACACAGCTCCAGGGACTGCAGTTCCCTCTTCCTCCATAGGGTGGCAGCACACAGCTCCGGGGACTGCAGTTCCCTCTTCCTCCATAGGGTGGCAGCACACAGCTCCGGGGACTGCAGTTGCCTCTTCCTCCATGGGGTGGCAGCAAATATACAATTCCAGGGAATGTCAGTCGGTTCCTCCGGTGTGTTTTCTCTCCGGTGTGAGATGAAATCTCCGGACACTCCCCGCGCTTCTCACCCCACATCTCCGCTTCCCGCTCATCACATCCCCGTACAGATCCCCGATGTTCTCCAACACACAATCCGATCTCCTCTCTCTCTCCGTCACTTCTCCTCTGACACTTCTTATATACACAACCAATCAGCACACTACATGTCAGTCCCCGCCCATGAGCCGTGTGCAGTGGTGGGCGTGGTCACAGCAATGTCTCTGTGTTCTGATTGGCTGTAAACAGTATTAGATCAGATACAATGTATCTAGTTATATCTTTATAGGAAATATATAAAGGGGAGTGTACAGGGAGGGGGAGGGATGGGAGTTACATCACGTGATCTCACATTTCTCTGATCACAGGAGGAAACTGTTTTAACCCCTTATCTACCAGAACAATTCTATAATTTTCACCCACAATAAGCCTTTTTTTTATTTGTTTATAGAAATGACTGCAACAGCTCAAATGTATTTATTTTATGAATGGGAAGGTCCTGGATATATATATATATATATATATATATATATATATATATATATATATATATATATATATATATATATATATATATATATATACACACACACACATTTAGGGGACATCATCTCTTTTTGAACCCCCTGTATAGAGAGGAGTGATCACCACATGTGGGTCAGATTGCTGCGGCAGGAAGGAGACTCCTAAGGGCTCGTCCATGTACGGAGCCCGCTCTGCTCAGTGGGGGGGATCGCTCCATCGATCCCCGCTGAGCAGGCAGATGACAGGTCGA